>PVIH01017410.1:0-41941 GCA_004025045.1 Sigmodon hispidus | reverse complement strand
AGGATATACAGGGATGGAAAAAAAAATTCAGAGTGAAAGCTGAACACAAAGAAAATATATGTGTAGCAATCTTATTTGTATTTCCACCCTTGATAAGCCATGCTTATCATTCTTATCCTCTGTATAGTTATTGTTAACTCTTCCACATTTTAAATTCTTTTTACTGTGTTTTTTTTGATAAATACAAAATAAAGAAGGAAAAAAAAGAAAAAAAGAAAGAAAATAGAATGGAATAATAAGTATATTGAAAGAATCCCAATTATTCTCCAGACATTTGCTCTATTGTCTTTAAGTATTAGAAAACATAGAGAAGAAGAGGTGGAAAGAATGGAAGATCTAGGAGATATGCAGAACTAGAAAATGTTACCTTTGTTTAAGACATAAACGTAGAAACCATGAATGTGCAGTGGTTGTTTATTCCTGCATAAGAATCACACATCAAAAATCAAACAGATGCATGAGTGGTTTAGGGGCCTCTAAACACCATTGCTATGCTATTTGCAATGTACAGGTTCAGAGAGATACAAAGTTATTTCCTTTGCTGTGTAATTCCTATTGACCCTACAAGTCTCAAAATGTAGTTCCAATTTGAAGGTCACACAAAGAGCCCTGGTTAAGCTAAATGTATCACAATTCCTAAAGTCTGGAGATTTGGAATAAACTGGAAAGAATGGGAAAGGGAAGTGGTAGGGCTTAAAACAATAAGAAGTAGAAGGCAACTACAGAGGGTATAAAAAAGAAGATTATTCTAACAGAAAAATACCACATACATAAATGACATTATCCAAGCTAATCAATAAAAAAAACAATGTTAGATGTTTTGAGATGTTATTCTGTTTTTCCTTTCACTTCCTAGAGTTTTCCATGCAGATAATACGTAAATGAAAATAAGAAAATTTATGAGAAATAAGGAGTACATTTATCTCTCACTTTCAGAAGAAGTACAGTAATTATAGCTTATCAACTGATTGTATAATACAATTACAAGGCTCATTCATATTATTGTTTGTAAAATCTACATATTCTAATTATTACTATTTTAACAGTCACACAATACTATTTCTTCTCACTTTTTAACTGTAGAATGCTGGGTTTTAAAAATATTATCTATAGGATTATACAATGAAAAAAATTAAAAATAAATTTTATGCAGTATTTAAAAACTTAAGTAGGTTATATATACATTTTTGTTGTTCAATGATATGAAAAATATTTAAATATATTCAGAAATGTTTAATTGGGTATCATATAATCTCTGCCAGCACTCTCTCCATGAGAGCAAATGAGAAGGAAGCAAATATGCTATTAGATATAATGTTAAATAATGTTATAATGTCTAATGTAATTTTATAATTTTAGGTAGCATTTTTCCAAAGTTTTGCAAAAATTCTAAAAGATTTAATGAAGGATATTGCAACATACCTGAATACACCTAAGAAGCAATACTGTACAATTAAATACTACTTCATATATGTTAGAAAAACATGTAACAGTATATATAACATGCAAATAGCAATGCTTGATGAATTAAGGTTTAATTTTTCCCCCTATGCTATTAGTCAGTTGGCACATTTACAGAATTCTCCAAATAGGTCAATCACAAAGCATGTTCTTTACAGATTAAACCACCAATTATGCCCTGAATTCACATTAAAGTATTTAATGGATTTTTTTCTGGAAAAAAAATGGGTGTATTGGAAAACCAAGTATAATAGTAATATAAATAAAATTATCCTCATGAGAATCCCAGACTTTAAATTCTGGTTACTAATATATCCTTAAAAGTAATACCTCTCTCTCTCTCTCTCTCTCTCTCTCTCTCTCTCTCTCTCTCTCTCACACACACACACACACACACACACACACACACACACACACACACACTTTTTTGATTAAAAAAGAATTAACTCATTGCACTGAGCAACTTTCTTAAGTAAAACTTAGTAGGGACCCCATACTTTGAAAACTCGAAATATATGGTAAATTAAATAATGCTCAATTAATTTGTTTTCTTATTGAAGTATTTGCATAAGTCTTAATATAAAAATGACAAAAGTGACCAACAGGTTCATTACAATATTCGAGTTTATGATTAATGCTTATAATGAGGAGAATAATTTATGCCATAGTAATTGCTTTCCATTCCCATTTCTTTCTTTAAAAAATATGCAAATATATTCTGTCTTGTTTCATGCTATATAAAGAATCTTTGAAATCCATGAAGAATAGATAAAGCTATCGTCTGAATTCCTCCAGAACAGCAATGTCTAATAAACATTTAGGACCCATTAATTTAAAATGCCTGGTCAGAGAACAAATGGTTTTCTTACCTGCAAAGGATTTTCTTCTAAAGTACTAAGACACTGTCTATGTAACAGCCCATTCATAGGGAAGAATATATGTGTGAGACACATGGTAATTTGACATTTATTTACTTTTCAGGTTTGCTGAATAGACTAAAGAATAAAAGTGCAAAATGAAACTCCAGACCATCATGGGTATACCTGTGGGAGGGACTTGGCTGGCTGTTGGATCTTCAGGATCTGGTGGCATTTTATTCTCATTCTGCAGATAGTAATGCACATGGGAACATCAAAACACACACACACACACACACACACACAGACACACACACCAGAAAAACAGTCATAAATATCCTTTAGGGTGTTAATGTGGTTTCTTATACTGATTTGCTCCACCACTTCCAACTAGATTAAAGCCTCAAGAAAGTTGCCAGTTTCTTTACCATAACAGACATTACATAAATAAATAAAAACACAAAAAACCTGCACGATATTCAGAGGCTCATTTAAGGATGCATAAAGTTGAATTCCCCAGAGACAGGATTTTCTACAAATAGTTTCATTTTCCTTCACTGTAATGGTACACCTTTAAGAAGAAAGCAAGTGGCGTAAGTAATGTTTTAGTCTATTATGAAAGTCAAATTCACTTCAACTTTAAAGATTACTTTAAAAATATATCTGATTCATTGGATATAATGTCTTTTCCTACACTTAACCTTTTTCTTTTATTACTGTAATATAGTTTACGTAACAGTATATCATGTTAGGGTATGACTAGTATAATGCAAAAAGAGCTTTAAACAGTAATTCTAAAGGAAGCCTTACAGTGTCATATTGAAGATGCTTGTGAGGAAGAAAAAACTCACCAAGATAGTTCATGTAGTTTAGAACATTTTATTGTTGAAACAACCACAAAGACCTCCCCCAAAGTATTGTAGAATGGGTTATTTCCTAGAAATAGAAATACTACCAATTAAATTATCAGAGAGGCAATAAGCTGAAACATTCTTAGGGTTCATATATATATCTTATGACCCAAGAAAAGGAAGAGTTTAAAAGTAGGAATATGATTGAAGAGAAACAATTTTCAGAGTATTCATTTAGGAGCACGGTGTTAAGAAGGTGAAGAGATAGCCCTGCATCATCACACTGTCTTAGAGTGTGTGCATGTACACATGTAAAAGCCTGTGTGTGTGAGATCATTTTATGTAGTTCCCTTCATAGTGCACAGATTATTAAGAAAGACTGATGCATTTCCAAGATATTTTTTTCTGCTTGTTGAAAATATATATTAAAAAGCAATGGCTATCTATAAGCTGAAAGAAATGCTTTGCAAATGAATGAACCAACCTTTGTATCTTACAAGGCATGTAAGAGTAAACAAAGATTTTAGCATGGCAGTTCACTGTATCATTTAAAGTATTTCAGTATTATAAATATTAATCAAGTTAGTGTGATCTTATCTTGGTATATTGGTATAGGTTTTGTATTAGATGTAAAATAGGACTAATTTATTCTAAAAGCAATGAAATATACTCCACGCTGGATTTAAATTATTAAATACTATGTGAACATTAAAATGTAAAATAAGATTAACTGAATAATGTGAAAATATATTTCATAATTTATAGATAAATATATTAAATTAAAAGCAATCAGTTGAGCATTTTGCACCATTCATTTTCCCGTGTGCGTTTGCTTTCATAGTTAATTTGGTTCAGTCAAGTGCACATGCAATGTGACTTGCTGGGAATAAGCAGCACACATTTTTGCTTATGACAAAGTGCAAGTCTCAAGAAAGGACATTATCATAATGATGTTAAATATCATTATGAAAGGAATATCTTGGGAAAATATTGCTTTTTAGGGGCAACAGAGGGATAAAAATAATGCATTTCTTACCAGTGAATTGAGAGAGACATAAAAAAACTTTATTGGTGTTATAGCAAAAAGTATTATACAGTCTTTTGAAAGCAAATACATGATAACCAAGTATTTACATGCCAAGAACTATGGGGAACACACTGGAAATTTTCTCTCCTTTGATCAGCCTTGGACTATGTATTGTCATAATCATATTTACTTTCAAAGCTTCCACAGGTATTTACAACTCAAGAATTTCTTAAACTATCAGGAGTTGTAAAATATCTAAAAGAGTGTTTGAAATTCTAAATAAAGAATAATTAGGAATGCTGAACTTAAGCTTAACAATATCACAAAATATCTCATTCTTCTTGATTACAATATATACTACTTCCAAAGAAATGCATTTATAGAGTCATCATAAAACATTTTATGAATGTTAGGTAATAAGTAATTTCAAAACACAGATATCAAAACTATTAGAAGATCCATGGAAAGCACATTATAATTTGTAAGCTCATTGGAGATAGTACATTATGAAATGGGTAGCACCCTTACGTGATTACTTAATATGTAAATGAAAAAGATTGAGAAGAAGATTTTTGTAATGTACATAATAATAGCCTTATGAATTTTTAGTTTATGGCTAATTGTAACTTTCTAATTGATAATACCCTTAATTATGAGTTAGTTGGCAGTTTCTAATTGGTGAGGCTTGAGCTGCATTCTTCTAGGATGCCATAGTAAATAATGAGTCCAGTTTTAATTGTTACTATAAAACATGGAACAATGGAGTATCCCTTTTTTAAGTAGTGAAGTTTGACCCAAGAGTAACTCCTCATATAAATTTTTACTACCTCTTACTAAAAGTTATCATTCTTTATATATTTCTTCTTACATATTAGAAACTATTTTGAGCACTTCAGGTTTTATATATTAGCCTTTTCAATGAGGTTACTATTATGAGATTAATTTTATGCTACATAGGTTTTTATGCCTTTATGTATTCTTCCCTTTTGGCTGAATTCTGAATTCTTCCTAGTAGATTTTTACATTTTCTTTACTGGGATAATAAAATTCCTATATAAAGACTTTTAGAGAATTTTCAATATTCTTTTCACATATGTTTTACTGCTTTGAGCTTTAATATAATAGTAAATTTTACTGGAAATCAGTTAAAAACTGATTTCATTAACTCACTTATAATTTTAATGCATAAACTAAGCAAGTGCCTTATAATACTTGTAATGTATATAAAAAAGCAAAACAAAGTAATAAAAGCTTTCATTTGTCTTCTGTCTCTAAAGACATTTAAGACTTCTAAAATACCCATGAGAGAATCAAGAGTGCCATGGCTATTCATAATTCTGTATCATATAACTTAATGGTAATGAGGAAATGAGACGGGTCTCATGATGACTTTAGAATGTCACTAGTTACCAGACAATCAATTATATGGTCATAAAGTTGCCCTATTCAATATAAAACAAATCCAAAAAAGGATATAGGTGGGGATATGGAGGTAAGTCACAAGACATGTTATTTAATCACATGTCTATGAAATAAAATTCTAATTAAAAGTCTGTACAGAAAGAGACTGAGGAACATTTGATGGTCTGTACATACTTTCACTCTGCTGTTCTGAATATGTATTCTTTGCAATAAAAATATAATCAAGAGTGCTTCACTTGATATCAGGTAACCAATTAGACATCTCTTGTGCTGGAAAGACTAATTTTTCTTCTCTTGGTAGCCATTAGCCTGAAGTTCTTTGCCTGGGTTTTGAGGCCCCTGAGACTTCACCCTTCTACATTAGAGTGTCTACTGGTGTTATGTTTATTCAGATCTTTTTTTAGGCAGCCATATTGTTGAGGTATCACAGGCATATTGTCCCTGTCATTGCTACAATATACAGTGTCTTATAGCCTTTCCAGTCACTCTCCTGAGATGTTTCCTGAGCCTTCAATATAGGAGTTGTGTTAAAGATGCATCCGTTATGGCTGGGCACACCACAGTCAGTTGATCTCTTCATTTGATGGTTGTAATCTTCTGTAATGATCTCCATCTGCTGCTAAAAAGAAGTTTATTTGGTGAGTGCTGACAGCTACACTTATGTGTGGATGTAATGATTAATTTTAGAAAGCAGTTAAGGATTATATTAGGAAAGTGGCATTAGTAGATTCTCCTCTAGGGACAATAACTTCAAATAAATACACACAAACAACACTTAACAGACTCAACCAGTGTGTATGTGTGTGTGTATGTATGTGTGTGTGGTGTTTGTGTAACAATAGTAAACAAAGGAAAAGAGGCAATAAATTTGAGAGGAAGTAAGATATACAATGATAGGGTTAAGGGTGAGGAAAAAGAAAGGGGAGAATTTATTTCAAATGTTTGCTTCAAAACAATGAACAAGAAAAAACAAAAATTAGTAATAGAAGAAATACTCCAGGGGAAAACATTAACAGCCACATATACATATACGTCATACACACACACACAGACACACACACACACATTCATGTATGCCCACACTCACACAGTGGGTATGGCCCAAAAGGAAATACAAAAAGAAAGTGGTGAGAATATTTTAAATCACAAAAGAACCAAATCTTTGATAGCCTAAAATGTGTATAAATGAGGTGTTTGAAAAGAAAGAAACATAAATCTTCAAAGAAGCAACAGTTTATATTTAGAGAATTGAAGACTCTCTTCTGTTTCAATGCCAAGTGTCAGAAACAAATACATATTCAATACAGTTCTAATAAAAATTCAAGCAACAGTTGTATAAGTTGATTAAGAAATTTGAAATATTTTTGTGAAAAAATCAAACAAGTTAAGGTAACCAAGTAGGAGATTTAAGAGAATAAAAAAGAGCAGAGTTGAGTGCATACAGTCTGATTTCTTAGTTTACTGCAAAATATGAAACATCATTGTATATCAAAAACATTGAGAATAGAACAGGACACAGGTGCTAACAGTATGATGGTTAATCTTTCATTTTGGACTTAAAAACTTTAGAATCTCTACAGAAACAGAACTCTGGATAAGTATATTATGGTGTTTACAGGATTTGACAAGACAGGGAAGATTCACCCTGAATATGGGCATCACCATTCTGAAGGTCTGAAGTGCAGAGTGAACACAAATAAGAAAGTAAAATGGTCATTGACTTACAGCTCTCTCCCCTTCTGAATGGCAGACAACTGCCAACTGCCATCCCTCCTCTATGCTGGATTATTTGTATAGTAAAAACAAAAGTTAAAAACAAAAACAAAAGTTGCCTTGGTACTGCAAATAAAATGTAAATAGTCACACACAAAATCTACCAAATGTGGTTATGCTAGCCTAAGCATGTAACAAAACATAAAAATAATGCAGTGACTGCACAGGAGTTAAAAAAATTGTATATTTGAGCTAACTTCTGACAGCTCTATTTCCTCAAGCCATAGGCATCAAAATACATTTCTACAACGTGAGCTTTTTCAATATTGTATGGTTTATTAGACTTTGTATCTACAGCATTCTATGTGTTGGAGGCCATACTGAAGGCAATAATATAAAGAAAGAAATAAGATATATATTCATAACTACTAACCAATCTTTTTAAAAACTGCACTCAGTTTCTCACTGGATGCAAAAATTTAACATTGTCTTTAATGACTTTTTGAATTTGTCTGTACATTCATAATATAACCACCACAAAAATATGTGATGTAATCTCAATACATATCTAGCAGTTTTCAGTTAGATTTTCTGAATGAATTGCTAACAAAATCTTGGAAGATGCATGCATATGTAAGCATAATTATAAATAAAACCAACACATTAGTACATTTACACTGAATGTGTTTACATTTATTTTCCATAAGTATCTGTGAGATTTCCAAGATGATATTGTTTTAAAGATAATAACAAGCAAACACTCTCTGGAAATGCAATTAAGTCACTAGGCATGAAGATATCTAAACACATCGTCTGACAGCCTAGCATTGCTATGAGGTAGCTTCCAACATTTGAGGCTCTGGACGTAATCACGACTTCAGCAAGAGCATTCTCTTCCTGTGCTGCGTGAGAGAAACAGTGTAATTAATCATTAAGTGGCCGTACATTACACAGGGCTGCTGCTTCTGTTTCAAACCAACCTCGGTGGTGCCAAGCAGCAGGAGCAGCGGCTTCCAGTATTAAATATAACCAAGAAAGTGTACGTTCCTCAGACTTTGAGGGGAATGAGCTCTGAAACTGAGATTTGACTTGCTTAATAAAAACTGCAAGGCATCAATTTACTGACTGGTGGGATATATTGGATACTTGCCAAGAGTAATTCCTGACTTTTTATTAAATATTCCATAAGTTTTCTTTGTTTGTATATGACTTACTATGTGGTACCATGGTAAAATGTGGGATTATGAAAGCAGTACTTCCTAGAAGCATGACATTAGTAACTGAAGGTTCAATCCATTATTTGCAAGCATATATCTTGTGGCTCTATGAAATATCTGCTAACACAAATAATTGACTACATTTGCCAGACTCAAGGTACTTCTAAGCATATGCTCATTCATTTTAATACCAATTTTTATTGGGTTAGAGAGCATTAAATTACTCACAGATCAATTAATTTATTTTTCAACAGCCACCAAACAAATAAATATAGTATTAAAATATCGAGGTCAGATTATGTTTATTTTTCTAAAGGAACTATCTGATGTTTACCAATAGTTTCTAGTGTGCCAGTCATCTCTCCGTGTACTTTGTATGTACAAATATTATTTGTTTTAGTGAAAGTCCATTTTCAGTGCTATTAATAAAATATCTGGGTAGAAATTCCAATAAGAAAATAATTTTATTTGTCTCATAGTTTGGGAAGCAAAAAGTTCAAGATCAGCTATCCCCATTCGTTCATACTCTGATGACAGTCTCTTTGGCTGACTCACAATACAATAGGTGGCATCATAGCAGGAATACGAATAAAGGGAAAGATCATTTTGAAGACATGACATCATAAAGCCATTCATGACTTGGATTTATTCTTATTTAAAACCACCTATCCTCAGAGGTCCCAGAAACTTCATTTATCTCATCCACCTATGATTACCTAATCACATCACTCTGTATACTACTTCTTCTAAAGGTTCGATCACCTGTAATACTGTCAATTTGGGGATAAAAATTATGAGCCTGTGGGGATACACTCAAACCACAGCAGGTACTGTGATTATTATTAGTTTCCCTATAGATAGAATAGAGCTCAAAAACATTTAAGAATCTCTCCCTGTGCATAGAATAATTAAACAGCAGAGCTTGGGTTTTAAATCTTACAAGCATGTCTTGTTAATGGAATCTTGCTCACAAATATGTATGTACACACAATGGACTGAATTACTCCCACCCAAATGAAGAGCAATGTGACACAGAAGCTTGTGTTTCTTACCACTGCCCTGTCTACATGTGAGAAGATACTGTAATGTTCTTCAGTAGTTCATTGCCTCAATTCTCTTTGTTGCTTCTACCTTTTACATTAGACAAAGACCTATATACTCTTGTTTTGTTGCATCTCTTTCATAGTTCTGCCTATTTGACCCTATTTAGTAAAACAATATCCTTAGATATCTTTTGACCAGAGGTATAAATTTTGTCCTAAGAAAACCTAAGATCAGCTGTAATGGCATGCCACTAATAAATACTTCAGTAACCAGTCCCTAATGCTATATTTAAAAAGCAAGATGCAAATATTACACGTCCCCTTTGGCTCCATTTACATAGGATTCCAAAACACACAAACTAATTTTTGTAAAATCATAAAGACCATTGTTCTGTAGCAAAAAATGATAGAATGGGAAGATAGACAGTGAGACATAGAGATCTGCTCTGAAAAGTCTTTTGTATATAATGGATTTCTCCTCCATCTTGTTTGTAGTGATAGCTTATCAAATCCATTTTGTTATTATAAAATATTTATAGTTCATGGTATAATGTTTATACCTAGTCAGACTTTTTTAAAATTTAAAAGTCAGGGTCCAAGGGCTTTTTGGTTATTCTGATACTCTGACTCCATGCCTCATGTTTGCATGCATTATTTGATTATTTCTCCAGCTTTGGTCATTCTCTCTGCTAATGCCCTTTTAACATGCCCCAGGGATGCTTGCTGTAAAGTTTATTTGCAAAAAACATCCTGTGCACTATTTGAATTTTAATTTTTATTAAGTGTAGTCATATGCAAGATATAGCATAAGCTTTATAATTCACAAGTCCTAGATTACCTCCTAACTGATTTTCTTTGGGTTATTATGAAGTCTTTAAAGAAATGACTTAATTGTGCCTGGAGAGATTTTTCAGTAGGTGAAATGCTTAATATGCAAACATCAGGATTTGAGTCCAGTTCACCAGCACCCACATAAAAGCAAGCTTTAGCAGAGCATGCCCGAAGACCACAGTCAAAGACAAGTACAAGTGTCTATTCTTGCTGGTTTTATGCTGGCTTGACACAAGCTAAGTCATAGAAGAGCAGGGAACCTCAGCTAAGGAATAGTGTGGGCTCTACACAGACCTGTAGGGCATTTTCTTTGTTAGTAATTCATGGGGGCACATTTAGCCCATTCAACCACACCTAAACTGGTGGTCCTCAGTTCTACAAGGAAGCATGTTGAGTAAGCCTTGAGGAACAGGCCAGTAAACAGCAATCTTCCACTGTCTATGCATCAGCTTCTGCCTCCAGCTTGCTTCCCAGTTTGAGCTCCTGCCCTGGCTTCCCCTAATGGACTGTGACTCCAAATACATAAACCAAACAACCCGCTTCCTCTCGCATCTGCTTCTGGTCACAGTGTTTCATCACAGAAATGGTGTCCCTAACTAAGACAGTGTCCTTTCTTTGTCAATTGTCACCTGTATTATTTATCTTTTTTACCAACTGGGACTTCCTTATTCAGTTCTACTCAAATTCTCATCTCTTTTTGTCTCATTAGAAGACAGTGAACACCGCTACTGGAAAGTCTATTAGATAATGTTTTAGTTTGGGGTTTTTTTTTTTTTTACAGTTCTATTCTCCAAAATTTTTTATATTTTACATAAATATTCTCATGTATTTTTATTGACTTACCACCTATTTTATCTAATTTATGTTTTCAAGTGGACATATGTGTTTTTCATGTTTTGTTTTATCATCTAGTTTTATGTTTTAGTATAAAACCAAATTATCTAGCCTATCAATATAGAAAGAAAATCTTTTTACCATTTTAAAGTGATATTCTATTTTTGATGTATCATAAAGAGACTAATTTTCAAAAGCAAATACACTTGTGTAAACAGTTCAGGAAATAAAATGTTCTCTATACCTGAAAACTCCCTACCCACCAAGGAAGCCACTGTCCTGCTATTTAAAACCCTAGAGTGCTTTTGTCTGTGTTTGAATTTCTTAGCTCTGGGCAAAATATGATTAAGAGAATATCTGACACTCTCAGGGTAACTCTATATCAAGAGAGACAGAAGCAAAGGCAGAAAACAAAATAGAACAGATCTGAGAATTATGGCTAGGGAATTATTATAGCTTTGCAACTAGTTTGTGGAATGGACTGAAATCACAGCTATAACATATCTATTATATGGTTGAGAAACTGGACCTGCCAAACAAAACACAAGTAAGAAATGACAGACTCCTGTAGCTGCACAATCTTAACCCCACTGGAAAAGGAAGTGAGATGAGGAGCCCCTCAGCTTTCAGCCAGCTTCCCCTTGTTGCTGACTGTAGATGAAGCAATCCAGTGAGTATTAAACCAGTACACAGGAGAGCAAAAATAAGTATGCTGGAGAATGTTTATGAGAGTTTCATCCCCAAATAAAAGCCACTCAGAATCAACCCACTGGGATTTGGAAAATACTATGTTCCAGTACCCAACTGGTGGTTCTCGTTTTTTCCTGGTCCCACACAACAAAGGCCATTGTGTTTCTTTGTTTTTATTACTCTGTCTTTAGAATTCTTTGATACTTAAATCTAACACCAACACTTCCAAACTTGGTATAGAGCACAGTTCATATCACACAAAGATACTTGACTTGGAGCTGAGAATGGTCTAAATTAATTTGGGGTTTTAATTGTATTATAAGTGACAATGGATATTTTGGTGACCATAATGTGCTGTGGCTTACAGTGGTTCTTAGCAAGCTTATGCTTCAAATGAGGCCTTGAATCAAGGTTTGGAAGTAGTATATGCTATTTCTAAGTGCCAGAATAAAAAAAAAAAAGGATGGTTAATACCTTTCCTTGTTGAGGTAGCAAGTAAACTCCATATCTTATACAATTCAGGTAAGTAGTGATGGTGCCTATGCCTCTGAGAAATTCTATAATCTCTCCTCCATCTCTGTGTCCCTTCCTCCTTCTCTCTCATTTTCTCACTTCCTCTTCTTCTCAAACACCCCTTTCTCCTCTCCCTCCCCATTATTATGGAGGTGCTATCCATAAAAATAGTCCATTCATACATTTTATCACCAAACTACTGAACTGTATCTAATCTACAAACACGTTTTTTATAATTTATTTACTTTTGCTTTACATGCTAACTGAATTGACACTGCTGTCTTTGAAACACTCTAGCTTAGGCAAGACCAGAAACTGTTATCTTCCTGCCTTAAGCATCCTCCCCCTGATGAAGTTAGAATCACAGTTCTATACCATGAGGCACAGTTTTATTTCTTTAATGCACTTCAATTTACATATTAGATATCTAAGAAGGTTGTAATCCAGAACTCATTTTGGTCTTGGTTAGTAGTCAGATCAAAGATATCTTTTAAAAAAGAAAGACATGCAACTATCCTTACACAGTTTACTTACTGTTAAAAAAAATTGGCTAATATGGCAATAATGAGTAAAATAGAAGGTCAAATAAATTCCTCTCTAGGTAGCCAGATCTTTCACATTTATGGTATGATATAGATTAAAAAATCACCAAATTATAGTGAGTGCCCAGAGACTGAAACACATAAGAGGGGCTCCCCTTTTTCTGAAAACACAGTTGCAATCATTATTAGTCATAAGATTTTTGTCTGCTATATTCAGCATTTCTTCTAATATTTGCTTTCTTTAAATAAGCAGGGATGCCTTGATTGAACCAAATTAAATAACCAGTTGGGCTGTTCTTATGCCAGGACCAAAATGATCTACAGACAACTTTCAAAGGAGCGCAATGACTATTGGTTGGCCAGGCTCCTGAAGGTCCTTCTCACATCACTGTTTGAAAGAATTTCCATCAGATGTTTTACTATCCCAACATTGTTGAACTCTGGATGACCCTGAGCCTACTCCTAAAAGGATGAAGGAGGAGCATTTCTGATGTGTCTTAGTAGGACTTTTGTGAATGATGCTAATAAGGCAAAGGTGTGATTAGTCCAGGAGACAACGCTCAATGACTCTGACAGGTGTTCAAAAGCAAGGCTCCTTTTATGCAAAATAAATATCTGTGTGTTTTTGAACATCATTTCTCAAACTATGTAACCCAGTTTCTTGAGATCACTTATTGGATGGGCTGGGAAACTCCTGTGCTATGCTCCATTGATTTGTAGCATTAACCAGATAAAGGGCTTCTTCCTTGACTCCATTTCAGGCTGAGCTGGTAAGACAAAGGAGGAAATAAAAGAGATAGGAAAACCTTTAGTGAGAACAGCAAAGAGACAGCAGCAGAGAGACCACTGAGCAGTTCACATGAGTGCTGTACAAGCATGAAAGCATCCTGGCTACTTGACAACTGGAGAAGATGCAACTGAGTAGTTTGCTCCAAGTGGGAAGACAGAGTAGAAGTCTGACCCTAAAGAATGATATAAGGCTATAGGAAATGAGATAAGAGAAAATGAAGATCCTGGCCCATGGACGAGCTCCAGAGAGTAGAGTCTTTAAAATCCAGTGTGCCAGAGCTTGTTTTAAGAGCTGGCTAGTATTAAGGGCTAAAGAATCCCAATTTCTACATATTGGAGAAGTGGTTTTCTGCAGCAAATGGTTTAGGATAAGTTAGGAAGGATAATGGGGGTTGGCCAGGATAAGTACAAGCAGTTATATACATGTAAGAAACTATCAGTGAATGATCTTTTTAAAAAAGTCCCAATATCTTAAGAATAACAAGAGCTACATCATTAGTTGTCTTCAAGGATTAAAAAAAAAATCTCAGTATCTAGCCTGCTTAATATTCAGGAAAAAAAAATGGAGCATATTGACCTTTTAGCATCACACAAGAGCAGTAAGCTTTGTAGCTTAGAGACTACTGTAGCCTTCACAGAGTGTGTAACACTATAGAATATCACTTGTGGCTTTGCATAGCTTCCTATTACTGCTGAGCACCAAGGGCAACAGAAACTGAGATGAGCACTATCTGAGGCTAACCAAAGGACACCCCCTGCAGATGACTGCTAACAAGAAAGAATGCTTTATCCTTCTATACCATAATATGCCAAAGAGTTTCAAATGATTTTTAAATGATCAACTTTTCTAATTCTAATTTCTTGTAATGTTAGAAATACTATAAAAAATATAAAATAATATCTATCTCTTTTAAACATCTTTTTATCTTTTCTGACTTTACTTTCTTCTTTTCCTTATTTTTTCTCAAGAAAGGGTTTCACTATGTAGTCCTGGATACCCTGGAACTCACTCTGTATATCAGGCTCTCCTGGAACTCAGGGACCCACCTATATCTGCTTTCCAAGTACTAGGATTAAAAGCATACACCACCACTATCTGGCTCCTTTACATCATTTTTTTATAGCCATGAATGTAGATTTCATTACAGTCATACTGAGAGCCAGATGGTACAATGAAGGTCACTGGTTGTCTATAATGCCCTGTCATATACACTCTGGTGTTCTACAAGCATCCTGTCATATACACACTGATGGTCTATATGCCTCCTGTCATATAGATACTGGTGGTCTATATGCACCCTGTCATTTACACACTGATGCTCTATATGCACCCTGTCAAGACTAAAGATCAGGATCTACTACTTCTGGACATCAGAAGACAATATATGGCAATTTTCTGCTCAGAAACTTCATCCATAAAAGGAGATTATTAATATATTCAATAGACACATGCTACAAAAATGATGTAAGTTTTTTTAAGTGGAACAACTCCACTTGATCTTGGATTTTATTTATATTGTTTAATAAGTCATCCACAATTACTTGGGAATAGCATTAGAAAATAACCCAATAATAAAAATGACTAACTAAACTTATTAGCCAAACAGTAGATATCTTTATCTAAAAATGTTACAACATGTAAAGTGTTCTGAAAAAATTTTTTAATAATAACTGATATGGTAGTCTTTAACCATGTACTATAAATCAACTATTTCAAGATAATTTCCCTGGTTCCTATTTGCAAAAATATCTCACTATTTGGACTGAAAAAAGAATCAATTTAGTACATTTCTTATTGCTTTATGTTGTAAATAGAATGATATAAATACTTGTTTGGAAAGCTGTGGCTAAGGCTTTAAATAACTCATCATCCTGTCTAGTAATTACTGATAGTAGGTAGCACCCCTGCTACCTATTATGTGATGAAAATGTTAATATGCTGATAAGATAAGGCACTTGGTCCTAAGCACAGAATATTCACCAGCCTCCTCTGTGATGTTCTTTTTTCTGACCCGACAAAATACTGAAAACAAGTCTTACCAACTTGCATGTGCATTTGTCAGTGTTGTGAGCTAATTAATATACAACAGTATAAAAGCAAAACAGTTTCAGGTTGACATAAATTAAATAGATAAATTCTACTACTAAGTATGGAAAAATGTGTTATGTGAAGTTTTCAAACCCTATTACACATATTCTGTGCTATTCCCACTTTTTATGACCCTCAGCTTGAAAAGAAGAGTTGGAGATGGTTAAACCATCTGAATTCCACTTAGCATTTTAAACTGTAGAGAATAGCCTGAGGGATGAGAGAAATATGAGAAATTGAGAGTTAAATTCAGATGCAAAGAGAAATGTCAAGCTTTTTTGGCATCAGTTTATCTGGGTTATTCAAAACCACCATTAAGACAGACAATTAAGGTTTCTAAATTGAGTATTCCATTTATTTAGTGTAGCATTTAAGATTTCCTTGTCTTTAAATGCTTAGATCTAAATGTTTTGCTCATAAAGGGGAGAGAATGAAGTCTATTCTGTGGTAATAGTTTGGGACTTAGCTGGAAGACAAATTCCAAATGAAAGAATCATTTTCTCAATCCTGCTTATGTCTGCAATGGAAGGTGTAATTACAAGAATGACACTGGATGTAAATATTATATAAAGCTTCTGAGCTAGAAACAAAGACAGTTTGTAGTGAACATTGCATTATAGTGGACACATTTTTATTGGAGAAAGAAGTTAGAATTAATTCTAAAGTTCCCTAAATACCAATGTGTTAGGATTACAGATTATGAAGCATTTCCCCAGTAGCATCCATTGGCTTTGTAGAACAAAGTGAAAAAAACAAAAGGTAAAACCAGGTACCTATTTGTCTTGATTTTTCTATGCCTAGATAGTATAAGAATTACATGAAAATTAGCACTGCATAAAACCTTGTACCTAAATGATTTCTGTCTATTAGTTTCCATAAGGTTCTTTAAAATGCAGGGGTTTAAAAACTATTGAAATGGGTTGCAGTGTGCAATAAGATTGTATTTTATTAGTCCAAAAGACAAAAAAGAAATAAAGAAAAGATTTTCCCATTCAAGACAGGGCACCAAGTTTGCTTCTAATGCTCTAAACATGCCCCTGTAGATACTCACTTATAATGGTATCTTTTGTATTAAACTTAAGACAAACATCAAACCAAGGAAATTCAATTGGATATAGTATTCAAAATAAAAATGACACTAATCCAAAGGCAGCTTATGATAGCCACCACCATTTGCAGTGCTTATGTCTGTATTGAAAGTCAAAAAAAAAAAAGTGCTCAATGAATAAGTACCACTCTAACTCCAAGAAAAAATATTATCCATCCAGCATATAAATGCAACAACAAGCTGCATATGATCAATTTAAGGCTTCTGTTTATATTGAACAAAAAGGGAACAGAGTCAAAGATTGTTTCTTGGTAGCAGCATTTTCTGGGACTGCTCTGTTTACTGGTAGCAGGTAGAAGTGTGGCTCCTTTAACAGAAGCTTCATGACTCAGCTTTATTGGCAAAAATTGTTGTGTCTCTTTAAGAGACCCTGCTAGTAAACTCTTAAGTGGAGTGAGCAGCAGGCAGTGGTGCTCTATTTGGTGGCATGTGGATCCTAAAGTTCCCCAGAGTAGGGATGGTAAAAGTTTCTCAATTTTTAATACTATTCTAAGAATTGAGAAAATAAGCGTGGCTCCAGTGCCTCTGCCATGTTGAAAGCTGAGCAGAGCAGAGTCAGCAACTAAAGCAGCACTGTATAGATTAGCATTTTAAAAGCTCTTCTGGTTGGAAAATGATTTAAGAATATGCAACCAAAAAGATTCAGATGTAGAAAAACTTGTAAATGGATTGCAATGTGTGTAAAATGTACATAGACTTCAGAGAAAAAAGAAAAAATAGAGAAATTCTCTTAAGAGAAATAGAATAATAAGAATATAATAAGCTATGTAAAGATGGAAAACAGTGACAGAGTCTGGATTATGGTTATCATTGTGTTTTCTTTTAAGTTTTTAACTGGCAGTAAGTTAACTGCAGAAAGATAATTGACTGGAAAGGATGCTAAGGTAAACAAACATATATATTTTAAAGGTATCTTAACTTTGAAATTTGTGTCTAAGGATATGTTGCTTTGGAAAAGAGGTTCTATTTTGTTTCCATAGAAGATGAGATCCTATGATTGCTTCCAGGAAAATTTGGTTTCATCAACCTAAACCACCTGAAAATTCTCTGATAGGAAGAAATGGTCACATCAGCTTCAAGGCTCCAGAATAAGATGATCTAGCCTCAGGACCCAACAAGATTGTCAGCACCCCTCAATCAACAGGAAGTAGTAGTGGAAAATTATGTCTGAATTCTCAAAATATTGTTTGTAAAGGTTTGTTTTCTTCACAAATGGTTAATGGTCATAGTCAATCTCTTTCCAAAAAAAAAGGGAAATATGGTATATAAGTAATTTTAAAAAGATAAATTATTGAATTTGCTGTAATTTAAAAATCAGCTGTTGATCTCAAAATATTTTGCATTGGTGTGGATTTTGTTGTATTGATACAAATTTAAGGTCAATTTTGTTATGCTGTATGTATTTTTCTACTCTTATTTAAGGTATGATATTTATGTAACTCATTTAAAATTGTAATGTATAATTAAGAAATGCAGATTAACAGTCATTTGTGATAGCCAAACTTATGTTAGTTAAGATTTATTAGATTAGATAAGTAACCATCAAGTACTTCTAAGACCTACAGAATATGGCATTTATAATATTTTAAGAACTTATACTTTTCAAGAGAGTGAGATAGGTATGCTCCTGGCAGCACCAAACTACTTCAAGAGAAAAATGAATATTGAAAAAACTCTACATGGAATTTACTTTGTTTGTGGCAATAGTTAGCCTCTGGACAAGAAACTGTTCTTGTGTTGATTGCTTGGTAAATATGCTGTATAAACTGAACATACAGAACCCATAGGAAAGTGACCTGTGAACTTTGGCAGAACAAGCTGAGATGGTCCTTTAGGTTCCTGCTTTGCAGAGAAAACTGCCAAAAATTCTTCAGGACAAAAGGAGAAACAATTGAGAAACTATGCCAGAATGGGCAGAGCAGTCCTTCAGATTTCCTGCTTCACTAAAAAGTATACCAGAGACTCTGGACCTGTAAGCTAAAGATGGATGCTCCAATGTTATAAAGGAAATTTGGGTGACTGTCCAGGCAGACAGGTGTCATCTCTTTAATTTCTAGATATTGGAAGTTGCCTGAACTTCCTGTTTATTTGGGTAACATTATATCCTTGTGTGGTCTTTGATGTAGTTGAAGATTAGATAGTCATAAGTAATTTTTCTTAGTTACTAAAAAAAGGTATTAGATATAAAACTTTAGACCCACAAGAATAATGTAGATGATAGAATATTTTCTTTAATTTTGCTAAATAAAAATAGACTAGATATTGTAACTATAATTCTTGCTTGATAGCTGTTTTTTATTTGTAATATTGCTATGTTGAAATTGATTCCTTTTTGATTATACAGAAAAGAGGAAGTGATGTGGGAATGTCTTTCTGTATGCTGTGAAATAAAGGAACTGTTTTGACCATGGTAGGCACTGTAAAGGTAGGAGGGAAATTGGAGCATAGGTAGGAAAAGAAGGGCAGAGTCAGATAGAGACATGATTCAGCCACCAAAAAATATACAAATGAGCCATGGGCCATGTGGCAGGATAGATTAATATAAATGGGTTGAATTAAAATGAAAGAGATAGCTATCAATATGTGTAAACGCTAGGCCAAACAACATGAAACTAATATAAAGAAATGTGTGTTTTGAGGGGATGTTGGGATTGCTGGTCCAGATAAGTGGTGGCAGGCAGATCCAAACAATAGAGCTAGGCTGGCAAGAAACCTCTTTCTACATATGGTCACTTTCAGTCAAAAGATGTTTAAGGTTTGGAGATGCTTTCTAATGCACATATCCTACTGAGCATCAATATCTCTCTATAGTCCAAGCTGGGACAAGCACAGAACTAAACACATTTCTGGTATTAACAAACATATTTCACTGTTTCTTTTCATACTAATGCAAATCAGAACTCTCAGAGACCCATTTTATCCATTTTTATAAATAAACACATTGTCTCATGCCCAAACCACCTTTGCATGTATCACTGTAGAGAATAAGGCACCTGATGTACATAGCCAATAAACATATTTTATAATTCCTATTATAAATATACCAGCTAAGTAGAAATTAATTTGAATAAATTATGTATTTTCCATCAATTAGTTTATAATTTTGCTTGTTGTAATATTCCTTATTTTTATTTTTGATTAATTAAATTTGATTTTTTTATAAATCTAGATCATTGGGTTTGGATTTAATTCATTGATTAATTCATTTATTCAATAAAATGTGACAATGACCTAACTGACATAAATATCCTTGAAAGATGTAGCCTCATCATCGTTGCTATTTTATTTTTGTGGTGGCAATAAAAGAGTTCATAATTCCACAAAGCAGAGTAAGCATTATATTAAAAATTTGTGAGTGATTATGAAAAATAGTCAATATTTTGTCATATTTTCTATCAAAATTTATTTTTCAGAATAATTCTCAAGAAAATTATACAACTGTGAGTACAACTCAGTAGTATACTATTTGTTATTACTCACAAGGCCAATGGGTTGTATAGAAAGCTTGAAGGAGGGACTTGAGAGATGGCTCAGTGGTTGGGAGCACTGCTGCTCTTCCAGATGACCCGGGTTCAGTTTCAAGTACCTTCATGGCAGCTCACAACTGTTTGTAGGTGCTGTTAACACCAATGCACAAAAATAAAATTTAAAACAGGGTTTTTTTTTTTTTAAATGAAACAAAGCTTGAGGGAAATTATTGACAAAATGTATTTCCAACATCCTCTTGGTATATATTGTTGTTTCAAAAAAAGAAAAAAAAAGTGAATCTAAACATAGTAACATGGCAAAAGTAGCAGCTTATTCTTAGTATGATTGAAAATAAAAATTCATACTTAATTCCCTTTAATAGTAATTACACTACCCCTGAAACTTTTTTTCTAAACAGAGCTAAACGAAGAAACACAAATAACATCCATGTGTGGGGTTGGATAGATAGCTCAGCTTTTAAGAGCATGTAATGCTCTTACAAAGAGGACACAAAAGTTTATTTCTCAGGCAGCTTTCAGCATGTAACTCTAGCTCCTGCAGGGTTACTTTTACCATGTATGTCTCTGGCATTAGTGGGCACCTTCATTTAAGTGCACATGCTGAAACACAGACATACAAATACAAATAAAAATAGTTAAAATAAAACGTTTTAATATCCATGTGTAATGGCATTAAAGAATGCAATAGTGGCACATATACCTTGGTAGTAACGAAAAGCTCTCTAATTGCACTTAAAACTTGCTCAATAAGTGGGATCCTGGCATGTCTGGTACTAGAAACTTTGATAACTACTTAGTCCTACAAAGTCACAGTTACTGGAAGAGAATCTGCAACCACTAATTAAACTAAGACAACATAATGTCCAATGACAGTCTAGAAATATTGTTATAATAATATACTCATAAAAACAATCTGCAAAGCTACAGAGCAGTGTAGTCTTCATCCCTAATTAAGGAATTTGTTTCTCTTCACAATAGACAGAAACCACTGGAAGAAACCATGTCCAATCAACATGCCAAGTTTTGTAGACCAGTTGCAATGGAAAAATCTACCCACACACACACACACACACAGGGACACTGTGGATGAAGAGACAGAAAACTTGTAAGAGACATGAGGATCAAAAATCTTGCTGTCAAATTGTATCTCCTGCATGCTCCTGAAATCTCACCAGTAAACCTGCTCAAACGCAAACTGAAAAGGGATAACACCAATGAACATGTCAAAGTGGACAGGAAAAACGCATGAGGCCTTAACCCTACACAAAGAACTACAGACAACTAAGCAAAGCTGGAAGCCAAAGAGGCAGTCCTCCTCAGGGAAGGTCAGACCAATTGGTAGCCCAGTGCTAAACTATCAGCCCTGAAAATACGCATACAACTAACTTTATATGGACTAGCCAGATTATATTTAAGAATATGTATTTATGTGTGAATATGTTTATGCATACAATAACCATTAGTAAACAAAAATGAGGCAATAAATTTTAAGGAGAGCTAGAAGAGGTAAATGGGGTGGGTTGGAGGAATGAAATGCAATGGAGGAATGTTGTAACTAAATTACAATATCAAAAATAAACAAAGTTCTCAAAAAATCTAAAGTATTTCAATTCAGCATATATGAAATAACATACTTATTTTTAATTTATAACAAATTACTTATATTTACAATCCAATTATTTATGTTGTTCTATTGTATTAGTAGATACAACTTGTGAAAACTACTGGTCTTTATTGTAGCATTAGCATTAATCCACATGGTATATGCCAATCACAGTCTCATTATTACCTTTTCTTATCTCCTATCCCCCTGATTCCTTTTTTCCTTCACAATGCTCTTTATTTTTGTGAATATCCTACCGTAAATCTACAATTGATAGAAAATGTAATATTTTGCCAATTTTACTTATTTCAGTTAACCTTATCTTTCTAATCCCATCCTTTACATGCAGTTGATATATTTGTTCTTATGACTGACTAAATCTGCACTGAATATACAAACATTTTCTTTATCCATTTAACTGCTGAAAAGATATAGGCTGATTCTTGACTGTTGTAAATTGTTCTGTGACAAAAATGAGCATATCTATGAACACACATATATGCACATACATACAAATATATGTGTGTGTAGAATATATTTATATATGTATATAAAGCATGACTTTCATTCTTCAAAAAATCTGTGTGAGTATGTGTATAGAACTTGTAAGCTTGATCACTGGGTCATATGGAAGTTCTATTTCTAATTGTTTGAGAGACTTCCTTATTGATTTCCATAGTGTCTTCACTAATATCTACTCTACTAAGAGCATATAAACATTCCTTTTCTTTCTGCATACATTCGTCTTACATATTAGCTTCTTTTAAGTTGCATTTATTTTGTAATTTTTATTTAGAGGAAAATAGATGAACAATCTTAAAAAAAATGCTTCATGTTTCCATTGGCCATTTGTATCTCATCATTAGATTATTGTCTATTCACTTTATCAGCCCACCTGTTGATATCAGGGCCTGGCTATCTGTAGATAAGGGAAAGGGTCTCTATTAAAACTGGAAGTTGTTCACATACATTGTAGTAAGTTCAGGACCTAGGGTCTAAAGGAAAAGTATGAATTAATATATAATAAAATATAGAACAGATGAACATATCAGTAAAAGGACTTAAGGTTGGTTATGGGATAATAAAAGTAACAAAAAAGAGAAGGAACAGAGGTCTGGACCAATGACAGCAGATTGGAAGCTCCTCCCCCTGGAAGTGAAGGAGGGCAAGGGTCATCCTTTCTTGTATTTTTATTTCTAGTGTACACAATTGTAACAGATTAAATTTTAGGTAGAGATGATTTCTAACAAGAAGTTTCTACCTAGGAAACTACCTAATAGATAAGAAGTTAAATATAAGAAAATCAAAAAAGACTATAGCTGTATTTGTTATGTCATATAGGACTGAGTGTCTGCCATAGAAAAGTACAAGCTGATTTATGTGATCAGGAAAAAAAGAATTTGGTAAGTTAACAAGTCTTCAGACATCTTCAAGAACAGGCATAGACATGCCAACCAGAGTCTAACAGCTATCAGTCATTCAAGACAAGTCTCAATATCTGGGAAATATTGAAGTAGTTGGTGATGGTACACATCCTGTTTAATTCTTATTTCAAATGAATTCTTTCAAAAGGCATCATTTACTACAATATTCTCTTTTTCTCATAATTATTCACTACATTGAATTGATATTGTTCATCTTAATGATTTCATAGATACTGGAATATTTTTCTGTGCTAAGTGATATGAATATAATTATGCTTTATTTTATAAATAACCATTTTAGTTTCCAATGTTAAAATAACATACTTTTGGAATACATTCAAGAACTGTGTCATCTTTCATATTTTCTACATTTCTTGCCTTAATTTGTTAATGTTTTATATATGTACATCATATATAATGTTGTTCTTCCTAAACTGATGGAAAGCTTGGCTTTTATTATGTCTTTCTTTCATTTATCCTGCTATGTATTATAACCTAGGGTACATGAGTTAGTTCACATAAGCTAAAAAGTGTCCCCTCTATCTGCTTTTCTTAAAAGGTTCTGAGAAGTTTGAAAATATTCCTATTGAAGAACTATGGAAACAACAGTACACCAAGATATTTTGAAGTCAGATCTCAGTATTGTTTTTTGTTAGGTCATACAGGTTTTTACTCTTGGGCTATTTCCTGATTGACTCTATTTTTAGCACAACTTTCTAATTAGCTATCAATCTATATCCTAACACCCAGAAATTGTAAAGACTGCAAAACCTCTTTTTACCTTAAAAAAAAAGATAGAAAATAATTCCTAATATTTCACTCCATCTTTTAAGTCCAAATTGGTCAAGCTTAGGTAAAAAAAAAATCAAGAAAAAGATGAGTTTTGAGGGACCTAATGAGATAGGTTCTGAAAGAGCTTTTCAGAAATAGAATTTGAAGTAAATGACAACCATGAGATTGTGTGAGGAATAGAGAACTCTGGGAAACACTTTTCATGACTGAAAATATCGTGAATCCTAAGAATTATGTAAGTCCGGACTATTGTAAAATGATAAAATGGCAGGTAATAGGTGAGTGAAAATAAGAAAATTGAGACATTGTGTGAAGGATCAGAGAAACAGGGTCACACTATGATTACATAGCCTTCTTATACATTGATGTCCATGTTAAAGACAGCATTTCTCCCTGTGTTTAAGAAGAAATTGATATAGCTTCATCTTGTTCTGTGATAAAACTGAAATAAAGAACTTTGGACACAATGACAGCAGAGTCCTCTGGAAGTAAGCAAGTAAATTCACTGAGGTTGGTTAGAAGTAAAGCAATTTGGCATGGTTTGATTCTGCCTTTTCTCTCACATCTATACCATCTCTGCCAGGAAGTCCTCATGAATATACTTTAAAAACCATCCTTGTCAGAGTCCCAGTGCACTCTGTAGCAGGCACAGATAAAGTCTGGCTGTCACGTTCCCCCCAGCTGCTGCTGAGGGAATTTGCAGGGCTACCCACTTCTACCTCCAACTGAGCGAACAGATAAGGACTGGGGTCCCTGAAGGATAGACTCAGACCCCGCCCAGAGAGGTGATAGGAGGCACAAAAGCGCGAGTGCCACAACTGACCAGGAGTCAACTAATCGTGAACCACTGGAGCCATGGGCAAACGTCAGTGCAAAAACTTACATAATAATACAAAGAACAACAAGGTAACTCCAGAAGAGAGTGGCGATCTTACAAATATAAGACCTGAAATGACCAATGAAGATGAAACAGAAGGAAGCAACACCAAAAATTCATTTTTGATAATCATTGAAGCTCTCAAAGAAGATATAAAAAACAGCCTTAAAGAAATAGAAGAAAATACAAACAAAAAATTGGAAGAGATGAACAAATTTATAACATAAACATGCAAGGAACTAAAGCTGAAATAGAAGCAATAAAAAAGGCACAAAATGAGGAAAAGATGGGAATAGAAAATCTGAAGAAAAAAGCTGGAACCACAGATACAAGCATAACAAACAGAGTTCAAGAGATGGAAGATAGAATCTCTGAAGTGGAAGACTCAGAAGCTCAAATAGATATATCAGTCAAAGAAAATAGTAAAACTAAAAAAGCCATAACTCAAAATGTTCAGGAAATATGGGACACCATGAAAAGACCTAATTTGAGAATAATAGGAATAGAAGAAGGAAAAGAATACCAGATAAAAGGCACAGATAATGTTTTTAATAAAATCATAGAAGAAAACTTCCCTAACCTGAAGAAGGAAATACCTATAAAGATATTAGAAGCTTACAAAACACCAAATAGATATGACCCACAAAAAAGTCAGCATGCCACATTATAATCAAACCACAAAACATACAGAACAAAGAAAAAATTTTAAGAGCTGCAAAAGAAAAGGGCCAACTCATATATAAAGGCAGACCCATCAGAATAAGGCCTGACTATTCAATGGAAATGATGAAAGCTAGAAGGGCTTGGTCAGAAGTTATACAGACGCTAAAACAGCATGGCTGCCAAACTAGAATACTATACCCTGCAACATTATCAATCACCAAGATGGAGTAAACAAGGTATTTCAGGACAAAGTCAGACTGAAAGAATATCTATCTACCAATCCAGCACTACAGATAGTATTAGAGGGAAAACTCCAACCTAAAGACCCAAGATACACCCACAAAATCACAAACAATCAATAATTCCACAGAAGAATACCCCAGAGAAAGGAAATACAACAAGTTACTACCAAAAATGGCAGGAAATATGAATCAATGGTCACTAATTTCCCTTAATATCAATGGTCTCAACTCTCTTATAAAACGTCACACACTAATATGACGGATACAACAACAGAAGCCATCCTTCTGTTGCCTACAAGAAACACACCTCAACTGCAAAGACTAGACACAGGCTTAGAATAAAGGGTTGGGAAAGATTTTCCAGTCAAATGGTACTAAGAAACAAGCAGGGGTTGCAATCCTAATATCTAACAAAGTAGACTTTAAGCTAAAAGCAATTGAAAGAGACCAAGATGGTCACTACTTATACATCACAGGAAAAACTGGTCAAGAGGAAATTTCAATCTTGAATATTTTTGCCCCTAATATAAGGGCACCTACTTATGTAAAAGAAACATTGCTAAGGCTCAAATCCCACATCAATTCTTATACCCTAATAGTGGGATACTTCAATACCCCACTTTCAACCCTGGATAGATCAACAAGACAGAGTCTCAACAGAGAAATAAGGAGTCTAAAAGAGGTTATGATGCAAATGGATTTAATGGATATCTACAGAAGCTTCCACCCAAATGCAAAGGAATATACATATTTCTCAGTTCCTCATGGAACTTTCTCCAAAACTGACCACATAATTGGTCATAAAGTAAATATCAACAGATACAAAAAATTGGAAATAATCCCTTGTAAAATATCGGACCACCAGGGCCTAAAGTTAGAGGTCAACAACATCAAAACCCAAAGAAAGCCTACCAAATCATGGAAACTAAACATCACTCAGCTGAACCATCTCTGGGTCAAGGAAGAAATTAAGAAAGAAATCAAAGTCTTCCTAGAATTTAATGAAAATGAATCCACAACATATCCAAACTTGTGGGACACAATGAAAGCAGTCTTAAGAGGAAAATTCATAGCGCTAGATGTCTATATGAAAGCTAGAGAAATCCAACACTAGAGACCTAACAGCTCAGCTGAAAGCCTTATAACAATCAGAAGCAAACTCACCTAGAATGAGTAGACGGCAGGAAATAATCAAACTTAGATCTGAAATCAATGCAATTGAAACAAAAAGAACAATACAAAGAATCAACGAATCTAAGAGTTGGTTCATTGAGAAAGTCAACAAGATAGATAAAGGCATAGACAAACTAACAAAAAAAAAAAGAGAGAGAGTGTGTTCAAATCAACAAAATCAGAAATGAAAAGGGGGACATAACAACAGACCCCAAGGAAATACAGAGAATAATCAGATCATATTTTGAAAATCTGTATTCCACAAAAATGTTAAACCTTGAAGAAATGGACAGCTTTCTGGACAAGTACCATCTACCAAAATTAAATGAAGATCAGATTAATTACCTAAACAGGCCTATAACCTTTAAGGAAATTGAAACTGTCATTAAAAACCTCCCCCCCCCAAAAAAAAGCCCTGGTCCAGATGGTTTCAGTGCCGAATTCTACCACACATTCCAAGAAGAATTACTACCATTACTCCTCAAACTATTTCACACAGTAGAAACAGAAGGAATGTTGCCAAATTCCTTTTATGAGGCCAAAATTATCCTAATTCCCAAGCCACTCAAAGACACAACAAAGAAGGAGAATTATAGACCAATTTCCCCCATGAATACTAATGCGAAAATTCTCAACAAAATTTTGGCAAACCATATACGACAATGTATAAAAGATATCATCCACCACGACCAAGTAGGCTTCATCCCAGAAATGCAGGGATGGTTTAACATACGAAAAACTGTAAATGTTGTCCATCATATAAACAAACTAAAGGAACAAAACCACATGGTCATATCCTTAGATACTGAAAAAGCCTTTGACAAAATCCAACACTCCTTTATGATTAAAGCCCTGGAGAGATCAGGAATACAGGGAGAATATCTAAATATAATAAAGGCGATGTACAAGAAGCCGACAGCAAGTATCAAACTTAATGGAGAAAAACACAAAGCAATCCCACTAATGTCAGGAACTAGACAAGGATGTCCTCTCTCCATTTATCTATTCAATATAGTTCTCAAAGTTTAAGCTAAAGCAATAGATCAAGGGGATACGAATTGGAAAAGAAGAAGTGAAGCTATCTCTATTTGCAGATGATATGATTGTATACATAAGTGACCCACAAAATTCTTCCATGGAACTGATACAGCTGATAAACACTTTCAGCAATGTAGCAGGATGCAAGATTTACTCAAAGAAATCAGTAGCCCTTCTATACACTAAAGATAGAAGAGCTGAAAAAGAAATAAGGGAAACATTACCCTTCATAATAGCTGCAAATAGCATTAAATACCTTGGAGTAACTATAACCAAAGAAGTAACAGACCTATTTGACCAAAATTTTAAATCATTGAAGAAAGAAATTGAAGAGGATATCAGAAAATGGAAAGCTCTCCCATGTTCCTGGATCGGTAGGATCAATATAGTAAACAAGGCAATTCTACCAAAGGCAATCTACAGATTCAATGCACTGCCAATCAAAATCCCAACACAATATTTGGACCTTGAAAGAACAATACTCAATTTCATTTGAAATAACAGGAAAGCCAGGATTGCCAAAACAATTATACTCAACAAAAGAACCTCAGTAGGTATCACTATTCCTGACTTCAAGTTATACTATAGAGCTACAGTAGTAAAAACAGCCTGGTACTGGCATAAAAACAGACTTGTGGACCAATGGAATAGAATTGAGGACCCAGACATTAACCCAAAAACCTATGAACACCTGATCTTTGACAAAGAGGCCCAAAACATTCAATGGAAAAAAGATAGTATATTTAACAAATGGTGCTGGCATAGCTGGATGGAAGTGTGTAGAAAAATGCAAATAGATCCAAGCCTGTCACCCTGCACAAAACTCAAATCCAAGTCGATCAAAGACCTCAACTTAAACCCAGCCACTTTGAATTTGATAGAAAAGAAAGTGGAAATACAGTTCTACGAATTGATACAGGCGACCACTTCCTAAATATAACACCAGTGGCACAGACACTAAGACCAACAATCAATAAATGTGATCTCCTGAAGCTAGGAAGCTTCTGCAAAGCCAAGGACACTATCAATAGGACAAAACGCCAGCCTACAGAATGGGAAAAGATTTTCACCAACCCTACAAGTGATAGAGCACTGATCTCTAAGTTATACAAAGAGCTCAAGAATCTAGAGCCCAAAACCTTGAATAACCCAATCAAAAAATGGGGTACAGATCTAAAAAGGGAATTCTCAGCAGAGGAATTACGAATGGCTGAAAGGCACCTGAAAAGGTGATCATCATCTTTAGCCATCAGAGAAATGCAAATCAAAACAACTTTGAGATACCACCTAACACCTGTTAGACTGGCTAAAATAAAAGGCACAGATGACAGCCTATGTTGGAGAGGATGTGGAGCAAGGGGAACACTCCTCCATTGTTGTTGAGAGTTCAAGCTTGTTCAGCTACTTTGGACTGCAATATGCGGTTTCTCAGAAAATTCAGAATCAATCTCCCCAAGGACCCAGCAATACCACTTCTGGGTGTATACCCTAAAGAGGCATATTCACACTCCAAAGGTATTAGCTCAAGTATGTTCATAGCAGCATTATTTGTAATAGCAAGAACCTGGAAACATCCTAGATGTCCCTCAACTGAAGAATGGATTAACAAACTGTGGCACATCTACACAATGGAATACTACTCAGCAGTAAGAAAAAAATGATATCCTAAAATTTGCAGGCAAATGGGTGAATTTGGAGAATATCCTCCTGAGCGAGATATCACAAACTCAGAAAGATAAGCAGGGGATGTACTCACTCATTAGTGGTCTATAAACAAACAAACAAGTAAAAAAAGCCAAGCATGCCCAAGCTGTAAACCACAACCACTGAACAGCTTGGGATCAGAAACACCCTGGACTGACCCTTTGCATCCCACTCCAACTATAGGATCCCCTGATTCACTCTTGACCGAGGCGGGACAAAACTGGATTTGCCAGGAGTGGAGACTGAACTAAGCATTATTGGGTCAGTGGGACCATAGGACTGTCGGCTGCCTGCCCAGGGAGGGGATGGGGAGTTGTGGAGAAGAAAAAATGACCAGATGTGGAGGCAGGGGGAAGGGACTTTGAATAAGGATATACAATGATGGAAAAAAAAAATTCAGAGGGAAAGCTGAACACAAATTAAACACATGTGTAGCAATCTTATTTGCATTATCACCCTTGATAAGTCATGGTTATGATTTTTATCTTCTTTATAGTTATTGTTAACTTATCAGCATTTTAAATTCATTTTACTGTTTTTCTTGATAAATACAAAATTAATATAGAAGAAGGAAAAAAATGCATATCTAGGACCTAGTGGTCATTTGTAGTGGGAATGTTCTCTGTCTACTGTAGGTAAAGTAACTGGTTCGGCCTGTGTGGAGCAGTGTAGAAGTGGGTGGACAATCAGAGGAAAGACTAGTAGAAGGAGGGTGGAGTCAGTCAGTCTCCTTCAGACCCCCAAAGAAGGGCCATGTAAGGAATCCAGGTGAGCCACAGGCAGGGATACCTGGCAGATAGAATACTAGAAATGGATTGAATTAAGATGAAAGAGCAAGCTAGTAATGTGCTTGAGACATAGGCCAAACAGTATGAAATTAATATGAGCGTCTGATTCATAAACAACAACAACAACAAAAAACATCCTTGTCTTACTATTTTCACAGCTTAGAACATTGAGATCCTGAGTGTGCTGTCTCTTTGGGGACCCCAGTAGTCTTGTGGCTCCCCTATAACCTTTTCTCTGACAAGGCAGGATTCTAAACAGCAGCCAGAAGCACCTCTCATCCTCACAGTTAGATCATATCATTCTTCTGCTCCTAATCTCGTGGATCATATCTCATTCTGAGCAAAATCCAAAATCAGAAATTGACCTTTAGGGCCACACTGCCTTTTCAGTGCTTGCTTTTTATCCTTCCTTCTGGCGTCCTTGCTATTTCTCTAAAATTCCAGTTAGACTTCGTTCTGAGATATCTCACTCTCTTTCCTCTTAGGATATTTCAGCAATTCTGTTTCCTGGATATTTGCTTTACTTCTCTCATAGCATCACATTTTTATTGAGTGCTTTGTGAGGTATTGAGCTTTGTGACAAACAGCATCTTACCACAGGTTCTCAAATACTTTAGTTTTATTATTTCATTATATTCATTAATTTTTTATTTTTTATATATATTTTTCTCTCATACATTACATCCCACTCACAGTTTCCCTCTCCATCCCCTCCTCCCAGTCTTTCCCTCGCCTCTCCCCTAAGTCCACTCCCCCTCCTTTTCCCTTAAGAAAAAGGCACATACCAGGGTTACCATCCAACATGTTATAATAAGACTAGGCATTACCCTCATGTTAAGGTTGGATGAGTCAACCCGATATAAGGAAAAGGGTCTCAAAGCAGTCAAAGGAATCAGAGACAGCCCCCACCTCCACTGTAAGTATTGCCACAGGAACAGCGAGTGATACTGTATATAACTTACATGCAGAAGACGTAGGTCAGATCCATATGGCCCCCTGATTGTCAGTTCAGTCTCAGTGAGCCCTGTGAGCCCTGGTTGATTCTGTGGTCCATTTTCTTTTGGAGTCCTTGACTCCTCTGGTTTTCACATCATTTCCATCCCTCTTCAAAGGGATTCCTCTAGCCCAACCTAAAGGTTGGCTGTGGGTCTTGTATCTGCTCCCATCAGTTACTGGATAAGGCCTTTCTGATAATGATTATGATAAGCTCTGCTCTATGAGTATAGCAGAGTATCATTAGGAACTACTTCATTGGCATTTTCTTTTGTGGGGGCAGTGCTGGAGAAATGGCTCAGCTGTCAATGCTAGGGTCACACACAAAATCTACTTTATCTTCTAACATAATAAATGAAACTAATTTAGTGAATGAATGGGCAGAGGTAAGAGACAATATGGAGAGAATTACTTCCTACCTGAGGATGTAGGTTTTTATTTTTTATTTTTCTTACAAAATAACATGAGGCAGAAAGATTTTCTAAGAGATTCCTGAGATAGTATCTGTCAAGATTTATACCAAGTTTTGACTTAGTCAAGAAACTCAGAAAGCTGATCTTGGTGTAATAATAAATAACTGACTTTGACCTTGTAGAGTAATTGTAGGAAAAAAAAAGTGATATAACCGAGAAGACTAAACTTGTGCATGGCAAAGAGCACCCCACTGAAGAATTTTTGTTTTTTGGGTTATGTATTGAATCAGTATTGTTTTCTTTCTTGTTTTCACAAGCCTTTGTGTTTATTCTAGTCTGCTTTAAAGCTCTCGGTAAACACATATTACATCAAGTAAGAGAAAAGTTGAAATATAGACAAGATGAACCTTTCTCACTTCTTAGGATCCTAAGCATATAAAGTGACATTGGCCATTGACTGTGCTTCTGAAGTTGCAATAAAAAGAGCACAGAATGTTCTCAAGGTGAGAACTGCTCTCACTTGAATAGAAAGCAACAATGATTATCCTGTTGCTAATGTCCTGCTCTGCCAGCATTTGTTATCAACCACAGAATGTAAAGGGACTGAAAAGATTTTGTCAAATGACTGAACCTGAAAGGATCTAAGAACAAAAAGACAGGGTTCCTGTTAAGTATCACTGCATGAATCTGGCTCATTCTGTGGCTGGGGTCTTTGCAGAGTCAACTATAGGTCTGTTATTTTGATCAATTTCAGAACATCTTTCTACTCTATTTCTACCCTCTTTTTATTTTTTTCTTTGGTTTTCCTTTTCATAATAATCCAATACAAGTGCAAAATACCATGACTGTCACATCCAAATATAGAATACAATGAGCTAAACATCCTTGGAGTATTCACTCAGGAATTTTCTTTTCTTTTCTTTTTTGGCATTAAAAGGCCTTAAGTTTGAAACCTTTACTTTTTCTTTCCTTTTATTTGTAAGACACTTAGTCAACAAAAGGGATATAAAGGTATCTTTTCTTCCCACTGAGTACTGTGATAAAACACAAAGAGTGAGAAAGGACACCATGACAAAGATTAGCTCACATCTTCTTTTAGATTTGGCAAAACAAAATTAGCAAAAGGTTTTTGTGTATAAAATTGCATATGACTTGCAACTTTTACCCAAGCTATTCATTCCTTAATACACACAAATTGCAATGAATAAAGTCAGTAGAAATCATCATTTGAAAATGTATATATGTATGATTTTTAATGTCTAAAATTAAAACTATAGCATAACTCTATGTCCATGTTATACATACATGTATGTCTTTATATGGGGGAATATAGATTCAGACTTAGCCAATTTCTTATTAAGAAGAATTTTTCATCAGAAATATGTTTGTATGATAGAACTTTCATAATATTTTTATATAACAAAAAACCCTTATCAACTCCATGTAACCTACCAATCCCCAAGATAGTACTTAAAATGATAATGTTCTGGGGCTGGGGAGATGGCTCAGCGGTTGAGAGTGCCGTCTGCTCTTCCAGAGGACCCGGGTTCGATTCCCAGCACCCACATGGCAGCTAACAACTGTCTGTAGTTCCAATTCCAGGCAAACACCAAGACAAATAAATAAATAAATAAATAAATAAATAAATAAATAAATAATAAAGTTTAAAAAAATGATAATGTTCTTGTCGAAATATACTTTTGGCCCTTATAATGTTATATTAAAAATCTGATTGTTACAGTGTGATGCTCTGAGGGCATGGAGATTATAAGAGGTGATTAGGTCCTTAAGAAAAAATTGTGCTTTGATCTTAGTTTTACATTAATTCCTGTGGTAATGGGTGAGTTCTTGTTTTCTATGGAGTAGAGGCTTGACCACAGAAACAGGATGTTATGCAGTGAAACTTCTCTTTTTGTGCATATGCACTACACAAAGTAACAACACATGGATTCTGCTGCATGATGCCAATGTCTTCTAAAATTCTCCAGAATCACAACTATTCTTAATAAAACCTCTAGACCAGTGCTTCTGAACTTATGTGTCATGATTCTTTGGTAAACTTCTGCCTTCAAAATTATTTACAGTATAATTTATATAAATAGTAAATTACAGTCATGAAGTAGCAACAAAAATAATTGTATGGGTGGAGGTCACCACAACATGAAGAACTGTATTAAAGGGTTGCAGCATCAGGAAGGTTGAGGACCACTGCTCTACAATCTGTGAAGGTAAGAAGTAATATAAATATACAAAATGATGATTATTATAATTTTTAAATATATCAGTTATTATTTTTAGTTATTTTATAATGCTTCAAAAGTGGTAAATTAATATATTATATAAAATACAGTGAAGATAGGGGGTGCAGACATTGGGTTCAACCTGTCACTGGGAACACAATTATCAAGAGTGTCATCTAAGCAATGATTAATAAAGGTAAAAAAAGTATTCATATGATAATTCTGAATTGACCTTTATGTCAATTTAAATACATAACAAGGGATCAGGACAAGAATGATGAATCTATGATACCATAAGATAAATAACTTTTCTCTCTGGCAGTGACTGAGTCAAATTTTCGCAGATGACCTTTAAATGTGGGAGCCCTTCCTTCTAGCCATGAATAGTAGCCTCGCAGCAATGTGATCCTAGGTAGCAAAAACTCCTGTACCCTGCATCTGATTTCGCAGTACCAATATCTACTAGGATACTCTTCCCAATCAATGTCTATGATAAACCGTTTTAGAATTATTTACTGGAAAGTATCATGTTGATCACTTCTTTACAAATCCTATACTGTCTTGATAATTTTTCAAGGGTGTACTTTTAAAAGATTTTCTCATGTATATTTTGTGAATAGCAATGATCTAATAATTTTATTTTGAACTTATAGGAATAGCATGATTATGTATTCCAATGTGACTAATAAAAACATTTTAGAAAAGTTCAGTGATGTTTACAAGGTCTATAAACCCTTCAGAATAGCTAGCCATGAAATTCTTCTTGCTCATGGATGATCATAGACTCACTATGGCAATAGCTTAAAACAGAACTAAAAATAATAAGTAAATTGTGTCATAAGCTATTAGAAATAGTCACTTATCATTCAGTAAGTTATAAAGCTGTGCTAGATATTGTTGTTATTTTAATCTGGAGTTTAGAACTTTACCTACAGCCTACACAGCAAATAGCATACCAAAGTCTCTGCAGAAATAATCTTAGAATGATCAGGCCTTGGAGCATAGATTCAGACTTTCTAGTTTTTGTTGTTGATGTTTTCTGTTTGTTTGCTCTGTTTTGTTTTGCCCATTCCCCAACCTAAGAACAACAGAATATGCTCTGTAAGCAAATTCCAGTTAGTCAATTTGCATCTTCCACATGACAACTTCCCATTAAACATATCTTTTTTTATTTTTTATCATTTTTTAAATTTAATAGACTGTGTTTTCATGATATTCATCCTTTCATATCACTCCTTCCAGATGTAGCCCCTTTCTGTACCTACCCATCTTTTGTCTTCATTTTTTTTATTAAGTATAGTTGATACAGGCCATATAATCATGGATGGGCTGCATACTCCCAGAGTGGGACTACTTTACCAGTTAAGCAGTCCTCTTTACCTCTTGTAAAATTAACTCTCCTCTCCTAGCAACTATCAACTGCTAACAGATCCAGAGCAATAGATGACACTTAGTACCACTTTCCCATTCCATCCCTGCTGGGATTTGGTCTGCTTTGAGGATAGGCAGGTTTCATACTTGCTGTCTCAGCTGCTGTAATTTAATCTGTGAAAGTCTCATACTGTATCTAGAAAGTAGTTTATTTCGGCATTATTCAGAATCTTTGACTGTTACACTCTTTCAGCAACCTTTCTTATACAATCATGGAGCCTTGGACGGAGGTGACGTGCCCTATTTTCCCACAATCTCTTATTCTTTAGGACAAAGGTTGTGAGATAAACTAATCTATGAGAACTACCAGAAGTCATTAGGAGTCCGTTAATTGCTGTTCTACTTTAGCAGAGTAATAGTAGCAGGTTTTCCCCTAATGCCCCAAACCTATATAGTCATGAGGACAAGAATTTTTGTTTTAAGATAGGCACTATTAAGCTTTTGTGCCCCCTGCATATCTTTGGCTGTCATTTATTAAATACAGGTAACTGCAGGTGGCTCTCTGAATAAACTAATGTATAGTAATTAGTTTTCTTTATTCTCACTTGGGTGAGGAGCTTATTTCCATGAGATAAAATTGTTGGAGGTAATGAAAACAAATGTAATGCATGTCTTGAAAGTTTACAGTAGAATTTAGAAGTATAATTTTACTAAGTGCATTTTGCCTGACTTCCATACTCTGAAACAATTAAGACTTTTGCTATAAAGTTCCTGGGCTGAGATTTGAGGCAGGTAACTTGTAAAGTGCTCCTGTGCAGCTATCTCTATGAATGTATCTCAGGATGGATTTTGCCTCAGTAGACTGAGGTCAGGACAATAAAGAAAATGGAAAAATGATCTTGAGAATCAAATAAGCTTTTTTAAAGTACTCAGATTATTTTGGAAACAACTGGAATTGAAATGGACCAAGAACACCTTTAAGCATGAAGAAAGGCCAATAGGAAAGAGACTTTAGCTATTGAGGAAATAAAGCTATCTATCCCTGATGGAGCAGAATTTGGTGAAATATTCAACTCATGAAGCAGTACAGACCAAAGAAGGAATCATTTTTAGATAAGAGGACAGAAACTAATGGCTATTCTCAGCTAGCCTAAAAGCTGTGTTACCGGAATAGAGCAAAGATAATGGCTTCTACCTCTACAATTCCTTTCGATGATTGTTTTGCCAATATACAGTGTAAAGGAAACAAAGACTAATAATTGCTTGTCAGTATTGACAAAGCATGACGGGCATCGTGAAGGAGAGGAGCTGGGGGAGGAAGGTGGGTGCCACTTTCCACTTTAGAAACTACTGACAATCTGTGCTTCCTCCAAGCAAGAGAAGTGAGAAAAGATGAGGCATTTGAAGGTCAAGTGAAATGAGCTGTTTGCATCTTTCCTGTTAACAAAACACATTTCAAAGGCCAAATTTGAGTCATTGAAGATAATTCAAAAGGTACAAAATGATGCAAGAAAATAACATTGATTTAGAATTTATATGGGGGTTAGGAGCTGAATTGTAGAATCATAAGTGAAATGTGAAGTGTTTCAAAATATGGAGACCAATGTTACAGTTAGATTTCTTAGAGGCATTTATTACAAAAGACTCAAACACGCTTATACAAACTTTTCTGCCTATGCAAAAAAAGTAGATAATATGAAATTGGCATATTTACCTTCAAATAAAGTAGCCTCAATGGAGAGACCCTAAACAAGCCACTACCCTTAGGGCACATTGAACTTTTGCCATATGTCTAGAGTTATAAGACAAGCAAGGACTCAAGGAATTGCAAATGGTAAAAGAGTACATCGAGAAGGCTGAAGAGAAAGCATCAGCATTTCATGCAGCTCAGCTCAGGAATAGGAAAAGGCTTTGCACCCAGCAACATCTCACCACACAAATGGTGAGATGAAAAAAAATAATGGATGGCTAAGAATTAAATATACATAAAAATATTCATACTCATGTTTAAATCATTTCCCTAAGGATTTAAAAACAAACTTATTTTTATATTGTCCCTGGTCAGCAGCAACGGAATTGAATAGTACCCTGAATGTTTTAATGCAGTAGATTTTGCCTAGATAGACACTTAGGTTGGCAATTGTCAACTATCTTGATAATGTAAAATACTTAGTAACATTAAATTATGGTAAGACCAGTCTTATCATATATTAGCTTTGAATTTTCTCCTTGCTTTTCAGCAGTAAAATTCATTCTATAGGGATTCTTCTGGCTTCTCCTACTTGCAACTGAGTGATGGAAGTGCAATGCTAACAAACTGCACTGTATAAACAGATTTGATACTATATCATCATCAGTATTTTGTTTGAGGGCTTGGACAGCCCTTCTTTCAACAACCATCTGGATTCCAGTAAAGGGAAAGTCAGTTGCTATAGAATTTTGTACTTGTATAAGAATTTGAGTAAAGCATAAATAGGATCTTATATTCTAGAAAATTCTGTCTGTGTGCATGTTTGTATGTATGTTGTGTGTACACATGCCAGAGCAAGATATAAGGCATCCATTACTGATTTCTATCCTACTTTTTAAGACAAGGACTCTCAGTGGCTTAGCTAGGGTGGATGGGCAGTGAGTTCCTAGGACTATAGGCAAGTATGCTACTTGAGTACTTGGGATTTGAACTCAGGTTCTCCTACACTCACTACAATCACTGTTACTCACTGAACTATGTCCACAGCCTCCAAAATGTTCTCATGTTATATAATGCTTTCTGCTAAAGCTTAAAATATGGAGAATCAATGTAGTCAATGGCTTAAAACCGTTTCAGAAGCACAGTCCAAAAGTGTCATAATTGATGTAGATTTTATGTCAGACCGTTCGTTAGACAGAGTTAAAACAAAGGTGTACCATCATATAGACAAATGTTGTAGATTTAGTTGTTAACATGACACAGTTTATAGTCATCTGAAATTGAGAAACTGTCTATGTCTATGTCAGATTTGTTTATGGCTATTCATATGAAAATTATCTTATCAACTGATAAAGAAAGGCACAGTCCACTGTGGGCAGTACCATCCTTAGGCATGTGTTCCTGAGTAATAAATTAAAACAAACAAACAAAAAAAACTGAGTATGACTAAGTAAATCAGAAAGTGACCAGCAGAGCAATAAGTATCTTCCATGTTTCCTCTCTGCTTCCTTGGTTGAAGGTAATGGCCCAAAATATCAAGCAGTTCTTCCTGTAGGTTACTTTCTTGAGTCTTTGGCTTCCTTCAGTGATGAATGTGACCTGGACGTGTAAAATAAAGTAAGTTCCTTTCTTCCTAAGTTGATTTTGTCACAATGTTTTATCATGGCAGCAGAATGAAATTAGAGTAGACAAGCAAATATCAATATTACATAACAGACCAGCATATATCTCCTGTTTAAATATTCTCCATTTTTATTATCTATATCATCAATTTTCTTTAAGATGTATTTTTATTTGGGACTGAAAGAATGTTTCAGTGGAAAATAAAATCAAACTCCTGAAAGATGTCCTTATTCACATTTCACATTTTCCCACACAGAAATGATAGGTATGGGTAATAAATTAATTTTAGCAAAAAATCTTTATTTGATATGTTCCCTAAATCATATTCAGTCTAAGAACCAATATCTATATTATTTATTCTTCTACTGAAAATGGGGTTTTTCAAACAACTAAACCACCTGACATTTTCTTCAGGATTCCCTTTAATACCTCTGTCCCACCAATAATTTATCTGAAGTCTTTGTAGTGTTTTGTTTGCAATTTTGCAACTAAATTTAAAATAAGTCTTGAGGCTCACACATCTTTCTATTCCAATTCTCCCCAACACTGTATATCAGCTATTTTCCTAAGGCCAAAATGTGATCATGGGAATTTTGCACCCCTGATTTACCTAGGATAAAATAAAAGTTCTGTATTTTACTAACTTTATTGCTAAGTCAACATTTTGTTTATTTTTTTTCTCCTTTTCCTGAAACACAACCATGAAATTCCCTAAAACTATAATTCTCCACCTGTCAGTCATTGGGAAAATTAGAAATTAGTAGCTTTAGTGCTGTATTTAATCTGGCTCAAATTTCTCTCTCTGAGACTTATTATATGCTTACTGGTAGTATGATCTCATTAATAGTTCTAGATTTTACTTTCTCTAAAATCTGAAATGACTTGTTCATATAGCTTCTTTAACACTGTTACAGAAATGTTAATTGGCACATGTATGTTATAATTTATACTAAAGATTGTGGCTCTTTCTAAGAAAATTGTTATTAAACTTTATGTTTTGAGAAGCGTGATTCATGATTCTAGTATATATGCAAGAAGTGATATCCATTGATGTTGACTGCATCATTGTAATGAATGAGAACTTGAAAAAGTATTTCTATAAAAGTACACTGTTTGAATCTGACCATTGTCTTCAGATTTTAACATAAAAACCCAAGGAATAAATACAGAGAAAGCATAAATTTATCTACATTTCAAGATAGAATTGCAGTTCATAGTTGCATAGTTGTGAGGATCACAAAAAGAATTAAGAGAAATTCCCATAATAAAATACCAATAAGCACCTATATCACTTTAATTTCCCCCCTGTATGCAACAGAAGTAATTTACTGTGGGTTTGTGGTGGAATATTCTCTGTATATTGTAAATAAAGGACTGTTTTGGCCTATGCATAGCACTGTAGAAGTGGGTGGAGAATCAGAGGACAGACAGGCAGAAGGAGGGTAGAGTTAGTCACTCTCTATCCGACTCTTGAAGAAGAAGCATGTAACAAATCTAGGTGAGCTGTGGGCCAAGCCACGTGGCAAGCAGATTAAAAGAAATTGGTTAAATTAATATAAAACAGCCAGCTAATAATATGCTTGAGACACGGCCCAAACAATATTAAGTTAATATAAGTGTCTGATTTATTTCTTTAGGGGACAAAAGCCACCACCGGCCAAGTCCAAACCTCCGGGCCCAAATGGGCCTGGAAACCTTCTACAACAGATGGCATCCCTGGGTGTCCACATAAAGTCTAAAAGAGTTTAAAAAGCTTAAAAAGCGTTATAGACCACTAAGACAGCCAAAAGTGGCTTTCTAAAATACATATTTAAATTGATTTATGATACAGACACAGCATAGTGTTCAGGCAAAAATCACAGCACACAGCTTGAACCCATACGCTTCACAAAAGGCTTGACATAAATGTGATTAATTTAAGGTTTCTGCTTATATTAAACAAAAAAAAAACAAAGTTAAAAAAAGTTTTTTTCTGATAGCAACATTCCTTGAGTCCTCTCTGTTTGCTGGCAGCGAGCGAGATGCAGCGACACCTCCGCCATATTAAAAAGCCACCAAGAGGGGTGGTGTCAGTAATTAAAATATTACCAACATTTCAAAAGCTCTTTAAGTTAAAAATGATTAAAAATTCTCAATAAAACAGATTTAGACTCACAAAACCTCTAAACAGAGTACAATATATATAAAATACACATAGGCTTCAGAAAGAGAGAAAAAAAAAGTAAAAAAGCCCTTAAAAAAAATAAAGATAGCTTTTCCGCCCACTCCCCCCCCCCCCCAGCGCTGCTCCAGCTGCACTGTGCTCACTCCGGGCTGTCAGGCTAGTGCCGCTGTCCCCAGCTGTCCCCATGATCATCTACTGGGACCTCATCAACCATGATGAGTTGTTCTCCGACATCTACAAGATCCGGGAGATCGCGGACGGGCTGTGCCTGGAGGTGGAGGGCAAGATGGTCAGTAGAACAGAGGGTAACATCGATGATTCACTCATTGGTGGAAATGCTTCCACTGAGGGCCAGAGGGCGAAGGTACTGAAAGCACAGTAGTCACCGGTGTTGATATTGTCATGAACCACCACTTACAAGAAACCAGCTTCACAAAAGAGGCCTACAAAAAGTACATCAAAGATTACTCATGAAATCACTCAAAGGCAAACTTGAAGAACATAAGCCAGAAAGAGTAAAGCCTTTTATGACTGGAGCTGCAGAGCAAATTAAGCACATCCTTGCTAATTTCAATAACTACCAGTTTTTCATTGGTGAGAACATGAATCCAGATGGCATGGTTGCTCTCCTGGACTACCGTGAAGATGGTGTGACTCCATTCATGATT
>PVIH01017409.1:0-41946 GCA_004025045.1 Sigmodon hispidus | reverse complement strand
ACTCCAAAGGTATTAGCTCAACTATGTTCATAGCAACATTATTTGTAATAGCAAGAACCTGGAAACAACCTAGATGTCCCTCAACTGAAGAATGGATTAACAAACTGTGGTACATCTACACAATGGAATACTACTCAGCAGTAAGAAAAAATGATATCCTAAAATTTGCAGGCAAATGGATGGATTTGGAGAATATCCTCCTGAGCAAGCTATCACAAACTCAGAAAGATAAGCAGGGGATGTACTCACTCATTAGTGGTCTCTAAACAAACAAACAAGAAAAAAAGCTAAGCATGCCCAAGCTGCAAACCACAACCACTGAACAGCTTGGGATCAGAAACACCCTGGACTGACCCTTCGGACCCCACTCCAACTATAGGAACACCTGACTCACTTTTGAGGGCGGGGGGACAAAACTGGATTTGCGAGGAGTGGAGACTGAACTAAGCGTTATTGGGTCAGTGGAACCATAGGACTGTCTGCTGCCTGCCCAGGGAGGGGATGGGGAGTTGTAGAGAAGAAAAAATGACCTGATGTGGCGGGAGGGGGAAGGGACTTTGAATAAAAAAAATTCAGAGAGAAAGCAGAACACAATGTAAATATATTTGTAGCAATCTTATTTGCATTATCACCCTTGATAAGTCATGCTTATGATTTTTATCTTCTTTATAGTTATTGTTAACTTTTCAGCATTTTAAATTCATTTTACTGTTTTTCTTGATAAATACAAAATAAATAAAGAAGAAGGAAAAAAATATATCTTGATGATGAAAAAAATAAAAGAAAAAAAAATAAAATAAAAAGCCTGTTCCTTAGTGTTAAGTACTCCCAGGAATCAAAGAATTATGGCAATGATGCTGAGTCCTAACATTTCCCTTGGAGAAAGGGGTTAGAAGGCACAGAGCCAACAACACAGACCTCAGGAATCAGGTAAAAATACAGACTTCTTTATTACACATACATAGAGAGCCTTACGTATCCTTCTCCCAGCACCCAGGTCTTCTCTCATTGGATGAGCATGATCAGAAGTTTTGACACTGCCTGTTGCTAGGCCCTTAGGCAGACTCTAGGTTTGCTCATAAGGAAGTGTGTTATGTGCATGTCTTTGCAACTGGTCTAAGCCAATTCCCTCGACCCTATGGGCCCAGTCTCACTACATATATCTCTATAGTACCTCCATCTCTTTCATGCTTGATGTCTCTATGGCCTCTGATCATGAGGAGGCAGACAGTTTGGCTACTGTGAGATCTGTTAAGGAGAATGCAACTGTTATTAATAGCCCATGCTCTGCTTCCCCTTCTGCTACACCCAACCACGAAAAACCTCCACCATAGTATACTTGGGACGATTTACCCCAGTACCTGCATGTCTCAGTAGGAGGCTACTCTTCTGTGGCACCAGGTATCTTACAACCCTCACTGACATCCTTACTGTCAGTCTGTGTGCTCACAGAAGACTTTCTAGTCAATTTGGGTCCAAATGTTGATGTCCAGCCCTGGATTCCTACCTCAATTATTGAAATCTCCCTTATCCAGAAGGCAGCTAATGAGTCAGACCAGATTTACCTTACTTTGAACAGGTCCTCACTCAATGGGCAATGCAACTACAGATTAATTTTGATTAGTTTAGTCTGTTCAAAGCTGTACTAGACCTGGCTGTCTTTTGTAATTGGAAATTGACCTATAACAATCAGGTGGAATGTCAGGCCTGGATGAATATCTTACTTAATGCCCTGGTGATCTATGATACAGTATATGAGGAATATGTCCACTCTGTAAACAAACTGACCTTCAAGCCTTCTATTGACAGGTTTCTGACCTGGCCTTCAAGGCTCTTAAAGTATGCACTCCTCAGGACCCCTCAACTTATTCCCAAAAACTTGCTCAGCACCCAGGAGATGAGGCAGTAGAATACAGTGTAGGTTCAGGCCCTGCTGGGGAAATGTTAACCAGACAATTGGTTTAGGAAGGGCTTAATGTCCCCACTCACAATGTAGTTGCTGTGGTCCACAATGAGGACATTCACAAATGGGTCCATGCCACCAGAGATCTCTACCCCAACACTGGTCTCATCACTGCTCCTATCACCTCCCTGGATATTCTCCTTACAGACAGACATTGTGTTAATGTCTCACCACAAGAGTTTCTAGGTAGATAGAAACTGCTGGGGATGTGGCAAGCTAGGCCATCTGTTGTGTGACTGACCTGGGCAAAACCTGGGACCCAGGTACAATAAGGAATTTCTTTGGGAAAATGAGTGCAAATCATAACCAGCTGAAACCCAGACTCCTTTAAACTCCAGGCAGAATATTCCTCAGCCTACCAGTAAGAGGAGGTTTTTCCAATCCAAAAATCATCAAGAAATATGTACCTAGTCGTGGATCAGCCTGCTTCCACCAAGGAGAAAATAACCTAGGATGGATAATGTATATGTGTAGTATTAAGTTTCTGGCCTGGACTTTGAGGTTTAGCCCTCTCGCAGCCCTAAATAATCACACAAAGGCTTATATTAATTTTATGCTGATCAACCTGGGACCCAGGCATATAGCTTGCTATCTCTTTACTCTTAAACTAACCTATTATTCTATCTTGTTCAGCCATGCAGCACAGTACCTTTTCTCATAGTTGTCCTCTGCATCTGCTGGCTTTTTCTGGTGTCTCTGTGGCATTTCTGTGGCATCTCTGCTCTGTTATTTCTGTTCCCAGAGTTTTCTTAGTCTGGTAGCCCCACTCACACTTCCTGTCTGCCTTGGCCAATCATTAATTTTATTAAACGAGTAGTCAGGACAATTATTTATACTATAACAACATAATTCCACTACATAAAAGTCCCCCTATTTTGCTTTCATTGCCCCTCAAAAAATTGAAGACTAATCAGACAAGGGCAGAGGTTATAGCCTTTGACTCTACTTTAAAAAAGTTTGGCATAATATAAAAAGGTTGTTTGATTCCTCCTGAATTATCACTTATGTTTTGATTGGCTGGATGGTGCTTTTAATCTTTCTCCTTTTTAAATGTCTTCTACAGCACATCTGACAACAATGAGTATCCACTAAGACAAATCTACAGATGTTAATGGCTCTTAGATATCCATCTTATAGTACTCCACAGGAGATTATGCATGCCTGGCTTTCTGAAATTCAAAGGCTACTGTCTGATCCTCCCCACCTGGGTGCTTCTCCAGGAATGGATACTATTCAAGGGCTGGTAGTCAAGGATGAGCAAGAACATGTCAGCAGGACAACTTAAGACAAGCACAATCTAGTTATTTAGTTCCCCCTGAAATGGGGTCAACAAGGACATAGCAAAGAACTCCCTCCCCTGGAATAGAAAAGTAACCGAACATTTGAATGCAACACCACTAGAGCATTATTTTGAATCATGCCTGCAACTAGCTAGGTATGGAGTTAAAAACTAATGAGCTGATGAGGGATGAATAAATCACATTAAGAAAATGGGCCACAGTGTTGGGAATAATCTATGCAAGATAAACATTTGTGTTCTTATCTACTTTCTTCTTCATGAAAACAGAAAACAAAACTGTTGATGGTCCAATGTATTAGTGTAAGAAAGTAGAGCCCCAGAGAAATGCTTGTTAGATTAAACAACCATCTGCTAAATGCCTGTCTTTAAAATCATTAGCTTTGCTTACTATTTTGCCATGTTTACCATGCTCCTTTCTGTTCATACAGAGCCTTATTTTTCCTGTGGGTAGATAAAAATATAGAGCTGAAAGAAGTCTATCTTATTCTAACCCAAGAGATGCCTTGTAAGCATCGAGAATCTTGTTTTTATACCATACTTGCTGCTTCAGCTTCAGTGAAATTTCTGAAGTTTTTTAAGACTTATTCCCATGGACAAAACTAGACATCCACAGAGTGCTGTTGAAAGAATGAAATGAGATGAAGTTTGTCAAGATAAATTAGAGTAGAACAACCATTGTAACTAAGAAGACAAATGGGTAAAAAGTCCCTCAATCTACAACCTGGCTGGAAGTCAGAAATGTCAACACAATGAGTAAAGTTGTAATTGTCTACAAAGACAATGCCTGCTTTTGTCAAGATATCTCAGTTGAAGATGTGAGAAACAATAAATAAACTGTGCTTGCTTGAGCCCAGAATATTTGTGACCTTGAATTTAACTAACTTTCATTCCTAAATCTAAATGAAGCACCTCATAAAACCACATTGTTGCTAGGCCCTAATAGTTCCCTTGGGACAGGGGGTGAGAAAATCCTGAGTCAATGACACAGACCTGGGGTATCAGTTGAAAAGCAAACTGCAGACTTGTTTATTCAATGATGGGAAGAGCCTTATATAGTCTTCGCCCATTACCCAGGCTGTGTCACAATCTAGTGATATTGCATGGCTGTCCCTTATTGGCTGGGCACAATTAGGAAATCTGATGGCATCGGTTGCTAGGTCCTCAGGCAGACTCCAGGTTGGTTCATAAGGAAGTATGTTATGTGCATGCCTTTGCAACTGGTTTGAGCCAATTTCCTCAACCCTATGGTCCTGTCTTACTATACCACATCACAATTTAATTTACAAAAAAAATGCTTAAGAAGAAACAAGTAAATCAGCCCATGGTAGTTTTTAACTTAATTTAACCTTAACTTTTAAATTTAATCTTTAAACCTTGCAGTAAATGATCTCCTTTGAGCAATGTAATTTAGAAAGCCACAGGAGGGTATCCATTGTTATTGTAAACACACTTTAGGGAGTCTCATCTCTCTCTTTCAAAGCTTAAATATGGAACATGCACTATCCTTATCTGTGGTGATTTATTGTGTAAGATCTAAAGAAATAAACTTTGCCTGAAGATCAGAGAATAAGACCAGCCATACAATTAATTAGCCATAGAGGTCATGAAGTGGTAGCATCCATCTTAATCCTAGCACTCAGGAAGCAAAGGGAAGGAAGGATCTGTCTGTATCTCTGAATTCAAGGCCACACTGGGCTACATGAGATTGATCCAATCCAGGAGAGAAACAGAAATTGTCTGTGGTGGCACACATCTTTAATCCCAGCACTTGGGTTCCCATGCCTCTGCTCCCAGTACTTGGGAAACACACATACCTTTAATCCCAGCACTAGGAAGTTTGAACCAGTAAGTGATATGGCTAAACAGAGAAAGATATATAAGGTGGGAGGAGACAGAGTCACCTCCACACTGCCACTTTCCTTTCAGCAGAAAACTCAGAGGCATTAAGTCTGAAGATTTGGAAAGACAGGATCTTCCTCTTCTGGCTTGAGGAGTTGGCTTGGTAAGAATTGGCTGTGTCTCAGCTTGTTCCTCTGTCTCTCAGATCTTTTAGCATTTGCTCCAATATCTGCCTCTGGGTTTTTATTATAAGACCAAGTAAAATTCATACAATTATCTCTACATAATTAATGAGCTTTATTGATTTATTTGGTCTTGAACTGAGTGGAAGTCTCTAAGATAGGGACTCCTTGGTCTACTATTGATCTTAAGGCTTGGCTGAATCTCAACACTACCACTGACAAATACTTGTTTTTATTTATTTTAACGCATATAGATGTTTCTCCTGCAGGTATTTCTGTGCATCATGTCTTTCTGGTACCTATGGAGGACAGAAAAAGGCACTAGATTCCCTGGAACTGGAGTTACAGATAGATGTTAGCCACGTGTTCATGTTGATATTGAACCCAGGTTGATCAGAAGATCAGCCAGGGTTCTTAACTACTGAGCCATCCCTGCAAATCATTTGCTGCAATTATTATCTATTGTCATGATTATTTTCTATAACCTCACTCCAACACAACTTTCAGTGGACTAAGAAATATTTCTGGATCTAATGTCTTATAACCCTGCACTAGCTGGGTGGGAATGCATTTTTAGGTATGAATGCACTAATCAGGAGATAGCTCTACTCAAATGAGCTACTAATGAGCCCAGAAGAAAATGAGACTTAAGTTAGGATAGGACTTTCCTCAATGTTTTTACAGCATCTTGATCTTAATCTACTTATGTTTCTGGTTTCCTGCCTACTTTGATCTGCAAGATTTTATTTATTCTCTGTGTCATGCCTGCATTCCTGGATTTCAGACATTTAGTTTACTTCTGACCATGCATAATCCTAGACTACTCCTTGCCATGATTTATTGGCTTCCCTATCTTGGCTCATGTCAACTTTCTGGCAATGGTTAACATAGGAAATGTTCTGATTGCAAATTTAGAATCAAATTCCTATTTTAGGTTGCCAATCTGATAATTCTTATTATAATTCTTGTCTCACCAAATTATGATGCTGAAAGACAACAAAAATAAGGTTCACTTTGAAGAAGCCAATTAGTAGAAGCAATTGGAATCACCCCTTTCAATGTCTGATTTTGCCAGTCCAGTCTAGTCATGTTGCCAAATATATAAGCAAAGAGCACACAGTGCTGCATTATTTCCACCACCCAGGACTGAGTCCCTAGTCATCTGTAATCACCAATCCATTTCACACCAGTAAATAATTCCCCAACAAAAGAATATACTTTATAAAAGCATGCTATTAAGACTGTCTGAGTTAGAAATTGTATTCCCAGATATGTAAGGCAGTACTGAATGCAAGTACAGGCTAAACCTGAATATTCCAGTAAGAAATTCATTTATGACAAAAGAAAATTAATTGAGGTAGTAGCAGGAAGTACCATGGCCCTGTGACAGTTTATGTGGAGAAGACAATCTGAGGTCATAATTTATAAGGTGAGAAAAAGAATTAAGCTTTCAAATGCTGGCATCTGACACTTTTTCACAAGATTACTGGAAAACAGGCATCAAAATGACCTCCAATCTCTAAGCTTCTTGGGCTTCTGCCACTTTGGTTTGTGGAGACTGTGAGCTTGCCAAGCCAATTACATAAATGAGCCAAGATGATAGTGTACAATGGAACCTTTTGGGATGAACACAGTACAGCGTATGAGAAAAACAAAACAAACAAACAAAAAAAACAAACAAAAAAAACTTCTGTGAGTGTTCCCTCCAGAGGAACTCTAAGAAGGATTCATACCCAAATGCAGTTAGTTTGAGTCATCTTTTATTTGTTAATCTTTAATGTCTTTTTCTATGGGTAGATAATCTTTTTAAACATTCTATAATGAATTTTCTTAATAAAATATAACATGTTATAGACTATGAGGCATGTATTATGCATATTATTCTTCCTTTGCTATATATCTAAACCTCTAGATTAGGGAAGTATTTAGTTGGAAAACTCAGGCAGATTAAAACTATGTTGTGTGCAGTATGCTGGCTAGTACATTCCCAAGCTGTTATCTTTGTAAGCAAACTAGAGTCTCCTGATAATTAATTATAGAATATCTTTTAAGTAAAGTAACTTCAACAAACCTATTCAAAAGATTCCCAATTTTTGTCTTGCCTACATACTCTACAAATAAAGCTTTATCATCTGTTTTGTCCCTCTTGTAAAAGTTAGCATACTTATAATTTTGTGTTCATTATTTTACAAGACTGAAGACAAAATGAGGATGAAGACATCTGCCATGTCAAAACATACAGATCTGTGAAGTTCCTGGCTTAAGATGCCATTAAAAATAAAATTCTCCTCCAAGTATTTGCTATCTACATATTCACAGGGATGATTTAACCTAAATTTCTTTAGTTACTCACCACAATGTGACCACATTTCTTCCACAAGTAAGTTATGTTTGGGACCAGTAAGCTATGATATGAACAGAATGTAATATGATACCAGGCAGGTAAAGTCATACCCTTAGGTCACAGGGAGGGGGTAGGGTAGAGGAAACTGGAAGAAAACTATGATTTTGCTGAGGTCACTTGAGCCCCAATAGAAATGACTATGATTATATCAAACAATGTCTCCTGGACAGTCTACTTTATTGCAGCAAATAACACAGTTGTTTTCTAAAGCGAATTCTCTTCTCATTTCATTATCAGATACTGCACTTCTTGTCTTCTTTGCCTCATTCTCCAGAAGCTTTATGATGGCAGCCAGTGCAGAATTCACATTTGCATTGAAGCAATTAGTCATCTAATATCTCCTTCTATCTAAGATTGGGGATTTGTTCCATGCTTTATCCCTTAACAGTCCTCATGGATTAACTTTCTCCCAGTGAGTTGACTTATATTTATTGAAAATGTATTAAAAATCACAGCATCACAAAGAACTTGAGTGCAACGATGTTGATTCCTATTAATCTGTAACTAGGGGCTATTTTATTCAAGACCTATAGAAACTTACAGCCTGAATGTGAACCCAATTACTGATTTGCTGTCTCATGTGTTTGTTTGTGTGTGTTTTCTCATAAATATTGAACATATCCCAATGATTCTGAAATGTTTGACAAAGAATTAACATAATTCTCACTAGGCCTTTTCAAACTGTTTCTATTCCCAAGGAGATGCTATGATTTCCCTCATTTTGCTCCTCCCCTCCAAGTTTAAAAATGGCTTCAGAGTAGTGAATCATGTTATTGATGAATGTCAGTTCACAGTGTGGAGACAGAAAGCAAGTTTAAGACAGTAATGTTAAGGTCTAGATTAATAAGGGAATGCTTCCCACTTCTGTCCCACCAGTTTTACAAAGCTATTCCATTGGGAATCCCAGTGGGAAATGTATTATCAGACCTATTAAAAAACTGCCTCCAGGAAAACAATTAGTCAAAATTCAAATGTTCTATAAATTATGTATAGTTTAGATGTTCCTAAATCTTTCACAACATGACTCCACCTTCCCCTGCCTCAATGTATGGCTTTCTCACAAGACTGAAAAGTCTGTATTGAATCTCTTGGGAGGGTTATCAGACTTATTGTAGGCTCTCAGTTCTTTCTGCTTGAAATGCATCAGTGATTTCAAGATGCCAAAGGCCATACAAAGCCCCGTATGAACTGAATTTTGTGACACTTCACCCATATCTGCTATTAAGCTCCTTTTTCATTTAATTTCTGTTACATTTGTATTGAGGTGGGGGGCATGCCTATGGCATAGCATGAGTGTAGATGTCAGAGAACAACTTGCTTCTTCCGCCATTTGTGTACTCAGGTTGTCAGGCTTACACAGTAGGTGGCCTTACTCCCTGAACCATGTATGTGCAGCCAGTCCTTACAATTTTAATTTGCTATTAATATTTTCCAGCCTCTGCAGTAGTGCATACCACTCTGATCCACACGTCCATGTTTTATAATGCTCTTAAAAGTTTTGTATAATTAATTTTTCTTTATGCTTTAGAATTTGATCCATGGACACAATAAAATATTATCATTTTCTTTCCACTTCTCTTCACATCCTTCAAACACATTTTCTACCCAACATCCTATACTATTTTGACACCCAAAAAGTTCAGTTAATATTGTTATTATTTACCTCTTTTCTTTTGGCAAATATTAGGTCATCCTTTTAAAACTTGCCTTTCCTATGATACCTTACCTGTCCTTCTCAGTTTCCCCTTCACAACATGTGCATCTTGTACATCCTTGAATTGCTGCCCAGGGAACTGTGCTACATAATATTTGTCTGTGTGCCTGTCCTTCCACTGGAACTGGAGGCTGGTGTTCAAGTCCATGTGCATTTTTAGACTTCCAGCCTAGGAATGAAGAATGGCATAGAGTCATTCAGAGTAAATATTTGTGATCTGAACAAAGCAGGAAATAATATGCTCCAAATCAAGGACCACACTAATTACTATTCTTAGAATTACATTCAAGTACAAAATAATGTTCAACATTACTGTCATCCAGACAAGTCACTAGACCTTCTCAAAGATTCTACAGCAATTTCCTAAATGGGGCTGTATCAGAATGCATGACTACTAATACGATAGCCTCCTAACTGATCTCTGTTCTTCCTTTCTTTCCAGCTACTCTACACATTGACAAGGCCATCTTCTTTTATTTTCTTAATTTTTATTTAAAAAAGTTCCCCATAGCCACTACTGCTCCCCTTTCCTATCCCTTCTCCCAGTCCTTCCCCAGCCTTCTCCCTCATGTGCCCCTTCCCCTTCACTCCCCTGAGAAGGCAAGGAATCCCAAAGTGAGTCATTCAGTCTGGCACATCCCGCTGAGGTAGGACCAAGTGCCTCCCCCAAGTATCAAGGCTGAGAAAGTTGTTTTCTTGCTAGACATGGGCTTCTGAAGCCAGTTCATAGACCAGGTTAGATTCTGGTCCAATTGCAAGAGGCTCCAGAAGCTTCCCACGCCTTTCCACTGTCATCTACATTCAGAGGATCCAGATCCCTTCCATAAGGGTTCGTCTGCTGCCATTTCAGAGTCTGTGAACTCTCAACAGCAAGGACTGCATACTACGTGGCTCTCTCTATCATGGCCTCCAACACTCAGTTTATCCAATCTCTCCTCTCTTCCGTTGGAACAGTAGCTCAACTTGGTGTTTAGCTATGGATCACTGCATCTGACTTTATCAGGTGCTGGATGAAGGATCTATAATGGCAATTAAGGTGGTCATTCATATGATAATAGAGAAAGGTCAGTTTAGGTACCCTCTCCACTATTACTTAGAGTACTACCTGAGGTCATTTAATGGGTTCTTGGGTGTTCCCAAGTATCAAGTTTCTCTCTAATCCCCAAATGGCTCCCTCTATCAGGATATCTACTTCTTTGCTCTCCCTCTCTGTTTTCCCCCTCCCACTCTACCATTCCATTCTCTCATGTTTTCTTCTCACCTTCCCTTGTTCCCCTGCCCCCATGATTGTAATTTTCTCAGTAGAACTTTTCTATTTCCCCTTTCCAGAGGGAATCTATGGCTATCACTCTTAACTTTCTCCTGGTCACCTTCTTAAAAAACTTTCTATTCTCCCTCTCTCCCATAGGGCAACCTCATTTTCAGCATGATAAAGTCAAATGTCTTAGCAAGGCATTTAATTCCAGCCTACAGTTTCCAACTCATATGTCCTTGATATAAACTTCATATTCAATGATCTGTAAAAAAGATGGAATAATTCTGAAAGCATAACACTCAGGAATTGGCTATATACAAATTCCATGTTCCTAAGTGATAAAAATATGAGTAAACTAAGAGATAAAAAGCAAATGGAAAGGTATAGTGTTTACTTATACCAGAAAATAGAAATTCTTTAATGTACAAAGACCTTCTAAAAATCAGCAACTCAGTAGAAAAGTACTAAACAGAAGGCAAAATTTGCTAAAGTAAAGAAAATGGTTCCTAAACACTTATAATTCTTCCTGCTTCATAAACAAATAAATATATTAATTAAAACAATAATATACCTCATGTACCATAATGTCAAAGAGCAAAAGAAAATATGACTGAGGAAAGATGTAAATAAAATTAAATTTGCATAAACTGCTAGAGTGACTATAAATTAGGATTTATTTGAAGAAAATTTGATAATATATGACAAAATGAAAATTTCATATAATTTAGAGCTTAAAATTTCACATCAAATTATTTTCTTCTACAGGAAAAATTAATGATCATATACAAAAGTAACTACACAAATATAGCAACATTGTTTGTAATACTAATGGTCATCAAAATCTAAATATGCACAATAATCATGTAGGTAGCTATATGCAGAACTATTAAAATAGGTTCATATATATTATATATATATGAAATAACTCCAAAATGTATGCACATAGATATAGATGAAGTTGCAAAGCACTGTATATCATAAGACTGCTGTGGAACTACGCTGTTGTACATTATAAATATTTCTCACCAAATCCAGTTCTTTCCCCCCTCCCTCAAGAGTGAGTCAGGTGTTCCTATAGTTGGACTGGGGTTTGAAGGGTCAGTCCAGGGTGTTTCTGATCCCAATCTGTTCGGTGGTTGTGGTTTGCCGCTTGGGCATGTTTGGCTTTTTTTCTTGTTTGTTTGTTTAGAGACCACTAGTGAGTGAGTACATCCCCTGCTTATCTCTCTGAGTTTGTGAGACTTCATTCAGGAGGATATTCTCCAAATCCATCCATTTGCCTGTGAATTTTAGGATATCATTTTTTCTTACTACTGCGTAGTATTCCATTGTGTAGATGTACCACAGTTTGTTAATCCATTCTTCAGTTGAGGGACAGCTAGGTTGTTTCCAGAACTGGATTTGGCCAGAAGTGGAGACTGATCTAAGCATTATTGGGTCAGTGGGACCATAGGACTGTCTGCTCCCTGCCCAGGGAGGGGATGGGGAGTTGCAGAGAAGAAAAATGACCAGATGTGTTGGGAGGGGGAAGAGACCTTGAATAAGGATATACAGGGATGGAATAAAAAAATTCAGAGGGAAAGATGAACACAAAGAAAATATATGGGTAGCAATCTTATTTGTATTTCCACCCTTGATAAGCCATGCTTATGATTCTTATCCTCTGTATAGTTATTGTTAACTTTTCCACATTTTAAATTCTTATTACTGTGTTTTTTTGATAAATACAAAATAAAGAAGGAAGAAAAAAATATTTCTCACTTATATTGGCTTAATAAAAACTGATTGGCCAGAAGGTAGACAGGAATTATAAGTGTGGCTGCTAGACTAAGAATACTCTGGAAAGAGGAAGAGTGAAGCAGATACCATCAAGATGCAGAGGAAGGAAGATGAGAATGCTGCACTTAAAAAAAGGTACCAAGCCATGTGGTTAAACATGGATAAGAATCATGGGCTAGTTTGAGAGTAAGAACTAGACAGTAATAAGCCTGAGCTATAGGCCAAACAGTTTATAATTAATAAGTCTTTGTGTAATGACTTGGGACTAAGTGGCTTCAGGACTGCAGCTCTGGACCTTGGGGCTAGTCTGGGCCAGGAATTTCTGACTGCATATGACCTCTATATAAATTATCAATATATAATACATATATAAAAATAAATATGTAATCATGTGTAAGGATTACAATAATATGTTACTCAGGGTTTTTTTCTTTTTTATTATGAATAAAGTCATATTTTTTTATCCATGTATGCCCTTGTTCAATCTCCCTTCCCCCTCCCGCAACTCCCAGTTTTTATATGTAATTATTTTGTTGCTAAAATTTTTAACATGGTTCATTTGTTAAAGACTTTTCTTTTGCAAGTTCAAATCATTGCTTTTATAATCATTCCAACTGAAAATATCTTCATCATCTCCATTAATTTTAACAGTTTTGATACCTATATTGCTCATGCACCTGAACAACACCTGAAACATTGTCCAGTGAGGCAGCTTAATTTACACATCCAAGTTTTTCAATTAGAGTGCAAGCTTGAATGTATAGAATCTTGCACCAGACACTGAACTCATTCTAGAGTATCTAGGATGGTATCTTCTAGAATAATAAAAATGTTGAATCTTCTTTAAAATTGCTCAGTTTTGAGATATAATTTAATGTGACTTTTTTTGAAAATCAAGTTATTCTCTTACAATGCTTGTCTTATGGATTTTTTTTTATCCCATGAATTCTCCATCTTTCTCCTTATTTTTAAAAGGACAACAACCAGGTGTGGGGTACATCTTTAATCCCAACATATAGGAAGTAGAGGCAGAAAGATCTTTATGAGTTCAAGCCTGGTATGCATGGGCTATTTCTGGCTAGCCAAGGCTACATAACAAGACTCTGTCCCTACACCAAAACCACAACTATAGCAATATATACCTAGGAGATTTCTATTTACCAATAAATATATGGCACTCATCATTGTCAACATAGCTTCTTACATACTTTGTAGATATATTATAATGTAGTTGGATTATATTTTGGTACATTATAAATATTTGTTCCTCTTACTTGTTCAATAAAATGCTTATTGGCAAGAAAGCAGACAAGAAATGTGGGTAGAGCTACCAGACTAAGAAAGCTCTGGGAACAGGAAGAGCATGACAGAGATGCCATCAGACATAGAGGAAAGAAGTCAAAATGCTGTTCTGAGAAAAGGTACTAAGTCACTTGGCTAGTCATGGGTTAGTTTAAGAAATAAGAGTTAGCAAATTATATGACTGAGCTATAGGCCAAGCAGCATGAAATTAATGTAGGAAGTTGTGTGATTATTTGGGACTAAATGGCAGTGGGGTTGCTAGGCTGGAAAGGCCAGACTTCATATTGCATCATAAGGTCAAAAATATGCTTCAGACAATAAAAATAATATTTTACATATTATATTAAAATTCTGGCATCATAATAAAAACACATTCAAAGAAAACAGAAAACAAAACTATAATCCTTCAGTCATGTCACTATTAATTTAATCAGTTACTCTAAGATCAAAATATTCAAAGCCTTCAAGTTCCAAAGATCTGGAGTACCTGAAAATTATATCAGTTTCCTTGGCTGCTTTCTAAATACAAAAGACAAAGCAAGACTGCTAGAAAAAAAAAAACCCTAAGAACTGCCTGGGAGAGATAAGACAAAGATTCTATTCTTGTTTTCCTTGAAAGTAATCATAGTCATCTAAAAAACCTGATAACTCCCCCTTGATAAAAATGATAAAGGTGTATTTTATAAGTTCTAATGTTCTTTGATGCTCTAACCTATGTTAGTAACTTCTACATCTGGTAAGTTTCAGAGATAAAGCTTTCTGTTACCCAATGACTTTCATGCAAAATACTCATTATTCATTAATATTGTCTATATAGAAATTATCTGTTTTTCATTGGGAGAATGTCAGAGAAAAGTCATTTCTGTTTTGCTTTTCCAATTCATCTATTTCCTATTCCCACTTTAATATGGAATAGTTTCTTTCAGCTTTCTACACTAAAATATCTGGGGCTGGGAGATGGCTCAGCACTTAACAGCACTACCTGATCCAGGGTCAGTTCCCAGCATCCACACATCAGCTTCCAACTCCAGTCCCAGAGAATATAATACCCTCTTTTGACACTCACAGGCACCAGGTATGCAAACAATGCACTTAAATTCTACTAGGCAAAACACTAATACACAAAAAAAATTTTAAAATTTTAAATGAAATCTTAGTAAAGATATATTTATTTTTTCTATCCAGTCTTCAATTTCAGGTTTTATAGAACCCATGGTTCCTGGTTCACTCTTAGCAAGTTCATTTCCTGAGTTTTAAGAGCTCTTATTTCCTAACATAGGCTGGCCTTTCTAGGCAAATATACACATGAATTTTCGTGGAGCCTATTTTTTTTTCCTTTTAAAAGAAATCCATGGGAATTTTATGGAGAATTCCAGTGCTAAACTATCTGGAGAACATTCCTGCTCCTCCTTTGTTCTGAACAGTTTAGTCTCAATCTTTTTTTGGTCAAGTGATTACAATCATCTTTGACAATTTTTTTTGTTTTTGCTGTCTTGTAGAAGTCAGCACAACTGATCTGAATCAGCTTGTCTTGGATTCTTCTTAGATTATCCTTATCTCTTGTCCCCACAGCTCAGAACATTTAATAGCCCTGTTCATTATGCTCACTTACAGGCCTGCCAACTTCCCCTATCTTGATTTACCTGCAACAATTTCACTTCATGTTGTACATTTCTGAATCACAGTCTCTGATTAGATAAACTTCCCAAGAAACAATATCACTGCCATCTTCACATTTCAGTAATATCAGCAATGATAAGAATGAACAATTACTTTTTCCCACATAGCATGACCTATGGAAGGTACTTTTCAAAACGATTTTCTGAAGTAACTATTTGTGATGATTTGAAAGAGAGGGACACTGTCAGGAGCTGTGGCCTTGTTGGAGTAAGTGTGTCAATGTGTGCGCAGACTTTCAGCTCTCTTTTGGTCCAGTGTCCCTCAGTGTGATTGTCAGTCAACTTCCTATACCTGCAAGATGTAATCCACACTGACTGCATGCCTCTATGTTTCCCACCATGATAATGGACTGAACCTCTGAAACTCTAAGCAAGACACCTCAATTAAATGTTTTCCTTATAAGAGTTATAGTGATCATGGTGTCTTTTCATAGCAATAAAAACACTGACACTATCCCCATTTTGTGGGTAAGGAAATTGAAGCAAAGACATTTAGGAGTTTATCCATGTCTACAGAAGTAGTAAATGACAGAGTGAAGATTTGTATTTAAGTATATTGGCCATTAAATCTAGGATCTATTTGTGAAAGTCATTGTTATTGTTATTATTTGTGTGTATGATGTTTTGCCTGCATATATGTTTTTGTACCCTTGTATGCCTGATGGTGACAAGCCTGAAATTAGCATTAGATTCCATGGAACTGGGTTTACAGACAATGTTAGCCACCACATATTTGGGTTCTGGGAATCTAATCCAGGTCCACTGTAAGAGCAGTCAGTGTTCTTAACCACTAAACCATCTCTCCAGCCCCTTCTTTATGGTTTTGGATTCACTGTCCTCCTTCCTCAGCCTGACTAGTGCCCCAAAGCCCATAGTCTTTTTTTTAGAAAGTTTTGACAATTGCATATAGTATATTTTATCATATTTTCATCCTTCAATTCCTCTCAAATTGTCCTCTATCCCTAGTAACTCAACTTTATATTTGTATTTCTTTCAAAAACCCACCAAAACAAAAGGGAAAAAAGAAAAATGACTGATTTCTGTTTATCAACAACCTTTGAGCAGCATATGACTTACCTTAGAATGTAGTTGATATACACTGTATCACACAATTGAAAAACTCTCTGTCTGTCTGTCTGTCTGTCTGCCTATCTCTCTGTCTCTCCCTCTCGCTCTCTTGTAGTATGAAGTTTCTGGCCCAGAATAGCCTTAAGATCCTGACCCAAATAAACTGCTCTCATCTGCTTAGTCTCCAATAATCACACAAAAGCTTATATTCATTACATGCTGCTTGGCTTATGGCTCAGGCATATTGCTAGCTCTTTCACCTTAAGCCATTTCTATTAATATATGTCTTGCCACATGGCCCAAGGCTTACCTGTACTTCACATGTTGCTTTCTTGGAAGCAGCTTTTAGCATCTCTGCCTGACTCCACCCTCCTTCTCCTTTATCTATGCTTGAATTTCCAGACTACTTCTAAGATGCCATGCCATAGGTCAAAACAGTTCTTTTATTATCCAATGATAATTGACAATATACAGAAAGACATCCCACATCACTGCCACTTTTCTGTCTAATCAATAAGGAAGATTTTCATTTCAACAAAGAAAATTACATATAACAAATCTGCTATTAAGCAAGAATTACAGTTACAATTTCTAGTCTGTATTTAGCAAAATTAAAGAAAATATTCTATCATCTACCTTATCCTTGTGAGTCCAAAGTTTGATATCTAATTTACCTTTATTATAACCAAAGAAAAACTATAATTAAAAATATCTAATTTTCAAGTTCATCAAAGATCACAGGATATAACATTACCGAAGTAAGCACGAGTGCATTGTAAGCAAGTTCCAAATCCTGGAAATGATAAAGATGACATCTGGCTGCCTAGACAGTTACCCAAGGTTCTCCTGTATCGTTGAAGCATCCATCTTTGGCTTACAGGGCTTACATATCTGACAGACTTCTCTGTGAAGCAGGATATTTTCAAAGATCTTCATACCTTGTTTTGGCAAGGTTTAACAGTTCTATTTTGTGTGTCCTGCTTGTCCATTTTGGACATCATAATGTTAGCAGTCTAGGCAAGAGCACTTTTTTTTCCCAGTGGCTAACTTTTGCCACAAAGAAGGACAACTCCACATAAAGTTTTTTGATGTCCATCATCTTCTCTGAAGTAGATTGGGGCTTCCAGGAGCAGATGGCTCATTGTCATAAATATAACAAAACATAGGTTGTTAAAATATCTTAAATGCTATATTCTGTAGATCTCTGAAATGTTTGCAGAAGACCTGTTCATCTAAAATATATGTTTGACCTTGAAAACACATCTAACATGACTATAAGTTTGATTGCAATGTCTAACAGTACATTTCATTTCTTTATATTCGAATTAGTTGGTACTAATAACTTTTAAGGACTAGGAGTTTGTTTTTTTTTTGAAATAATTTATTTAACTTCACTTTATGTGCATTAGTGTGCAGGTGTCACATCTCCTGTATCTGGAGTTATAGACAGTTGAAAGCTGCCATGTGGGTGCTGAGAATTGAACCTGCATCCTCTGGAAGAGCAGCCAGTGCTCCAAACTCCTGAGCCATCTCTCCAGTCCCTAGCTTGAGCTTGTGAAGGTCCTGTCTATGCTGTCATGGTTTCTTTGACTTTATATGTGTTTTGTCAGCCCTGTTGCATTTGGAAAATGTTGTTTCTTAAAAATAATCTACCAGCTCTGGCATTTAAAATCTTTCTGATCCTTCTTCCACATCGATCTCTGACATGTGATAAAGACATTGTATTCTGAGCTGAGCATTCCAAACTCTCTCATTCTTGCACATTGCCCTGCTGAGTCTCTGTGTTGATTGCCATCTACTGTAAGAAGCTTCTTTGCAAAGCTTATACTCTTAAGTTTTCTACTTCTCTTAAACTATTCAAAGTTTCTGGATTTTCATTTGAGGACTGGAAGATCATCTTTTAATCACCTAAACTTATTTAAAGTCTCTGTGAATAACATAGGAATTCTAATTCCTGATTATATGGATAGAAACAGAGATATATAAAAAATGACTATGTCTACAAAAACTTTTATACAAATGATATTTGAACATACATCCACAAAAATAAAAACCTACAGGTAACTTATGTCCATCAATATATGCATGAATAGATAAGTAGTATCATATAATAAATTGCAATTTGGCAACAAAATTTCAATATATAAATATAAATATATCTCCAAATATAGGCACAAATGGGGAAATGCTATATAATTATAGTTGTAGGAAATTCTAGAAATCATAAACCTCATCTATGATGACAAGGGACAAGTTATCCTCTAGAAAAATAACATAAGGAAATTATATAAACATGAGCTTGATGGTGATCTCATGAAAGTATATATTTGCCAGAGCTCATTTAGTTTAATAATTAAAATGATGGTTCAATAACATATTGAAAATTATTAATTAGGTAGGTAAGTGAGCTCATTTATTTTAATTGTTAAAATGATGGTTCAATAATGTATTCAAAATTATTAACTAGGTAAGTAAAGTATAAACACTCCACTTTTATGCCCAGTACCAAAGGATAGAAAACCAACTACATCAATCACTGAAAGATCTAAACTATATATTGTTAAGACATATAAATATATTATTATGACTGTAGGTACAAATCTTTCTATTTTCCAATCTAAATCTCCTAAAATGGTCAAAAGAGTGGTGTTCCTTTAGCACAGTGGTTCTCAACTTTCCTAATGAAGCAACCCTTTAATACAGTTCCTCATGCTGTGGTGACCCCAATCATAACTTATTTTTGTTGCCACTTCATTGCTCTAATTTTGCTAGTGTTATGAGTTATAAATATCTGCATTTTCCGATGGTCTCTTGTGATCACTTTGAAACATTCATTCAACTCCCAAGAGGTCACAATTCCCAGTCTGAAAGCCACTGCTTTAGGATAAAATAATGGCTTTCAATGAGTGATAACTGAATCCAAACTTGACTTTAACAATGTGTGATAACATTTTGGAAAATTAAACTGGAGCACTTGTCCTAGTATCTTTTGGGTAGAGGCAGAGATGTTATTAAATATCCTATAGCGTAAAAGGTGTAGCTTATAACAATGAGTTAATTAAATGCTTTAAAATGTCAACAGTGACAAAGTTGAGAAACACAGAGATAAAATTTTGCTAGAGCAAAACACATTCATATGTAAAGATTCTGCCAAGGGACAAATATGTGAACAAATCAGCGCATGGTAATGCCAATGGTTTCAGCCAGCTGGCCCTTTGTAAAGCAGTAAATAATATCTGAAAGGATGAATATAAGATAAGAACAATGGGATTGGGTTGGGGAGTGTGGGTGGTATTGAGGTTCCTCCTATGGGGTGGGAGATGACAGGATATTCTAAAAATCATCTAAAAAGCAATCTTGAGACACTGAAAGATGAGGATGAAACACTAAAGAAGACAAAGACTTCAAAAGCTGAATTTGATCTACTTTCCCACTTTGCCTTAAGGCTGTCCCTGCCAGTAAGTAGTTCTCAATCTGAATTTTACTCAAGAAAAATAAGTTGGAGTAAGAGGGCTTGTTCTTTTGCCGTAAGCTTGGAAGTTTGTTTCTCTTTAAAAATAAATAACTACCCCCAAGAAGTCAAGCCACAGAGAAAGAAGTCACATTAAATAGAGACAAAAGAAGACGTTGCCCTAGCAACCAAAAGCTCTTACAAGATTTCATCAAACTCATTGTTCACTATTTCATTTTTTCTTTCATCACTTTTTTTCAACCTGGAAAGGTTTGAAATAGACTGATAAATGATTGCCTGAGTAAGCTTAACACCTCCTAATATCCCATCGTGAAATTTCTTCCAGCACTATGAAGGACATGATTCTGAATTGTAAATGCAAAAGAGCATAATGGCCTCATTCCTCCTCCCTTCCATTCAAAAGGTCGACAGTGTAAAGCAACAAAGGCGCTCTCATACAGTACAAAAGAGCTTTCTCTCCCATACCAGGGTTCTACACTCTACTGAGCATGGAAAAAGCATTTCCCAAACCGTTTCTTTTGAAAAGTAGCAAGACTTTCTTAAGAACCAACATGTTACTAGCTAATGTCTTCTGCTGCTACAGATGGGGTGCACTCAAGAAGAATAGAAAAATAATTTTAAAGTAAATTCTTTATTTAATTTCAAGAGTTGGGCTTTTGCTTAAATATGAAAGGGGAAAAATAAAGCAGCAGCAGCAAATGATAAAGCCCACACTGACCCAGAAAATGTTAGCATAGTCCTGGCTCTGCTCCAAATGACCTGCAAGTCTGAGGCAAAGCATTGCCAATAACTGATCTGGGGCTTAGTTATTTCATGTTTCAAGTGGGAGGGAGAACCAAATAAGGATTTTGCAAGTCAATCATTCATTTCTATATAATGAATCACACGGCTGGGAGATCCTACTTGCTAATTTCATGTATTCTTTTTCTTCTCTGGGGGAAATTTTAAGACTCATATGCAGCTTGATTGTTTCTTTGACTATATGTTCACTTCTCTAATCAGTATTCCTAATCCACATTCCTAGTGGGTACTCCTTGACTTTAAAAATCATATTGTTCTTAAGGCTGAGTATAATTCCTCCTGTATAATGTCAACAGGACATTTCTCACCTATGGATGAATCATTCCAGAAACCTTAGCACATGAGTAATTTAAGACAGATTATGAGCTGTTAGAAGTCACAAGTGCATCTGTGCTCACCAGAGACCCCTGAGGATTTAACTGTGGAAGCTTCTTCTACATATATACAAAGAAGGAATAATCCTCAGGAAGGAAAGCCTTCTAAATTAAGAATGTCTTTGGTATTTAACAGAGCAAGAAAAAGTCCATCATTCATTCCTTCAATGGGAACAATTGAATTAGCTATAGAACCCAATACATAAGGTTCAATTTAATTTGTATGCAATAAAACTGCATTCTGTAATAAAAAGATGTTTCAACAACTCTTCTTAAAGTGTAAAAGGATTGATAGTGATCCAGTTCTTAGAATAAGAGTACATTTATACTACATAAACATGGTGTATAGAGAAAATAAACAACTTATATGCCTATTTATTAGGAGATATGACCATTTATATCAATTTGTACTAAGAAAAATATAAAATTTAAAATAGCTGGACTTATTACCCTTAATTAGCGATGATTAAATTCTCCACAGCTTCCCATATACAGTCATCCAGTTGGTTTCATGTTTTCTCTCAGTGTGATAATCCACACTTGAAGACATAGCTTTGCATCTCTAGTATACAGAGGCAATTAAAATTCAGCTCTCTCTATGTTGTATTCCATTATGGCACAGATGCAGATACAAACCTGGCAGGATGAAAGAAATTAGAAAAAGTCTTAACTACTGAGACAACTAGGTTGCATACAAAGCAGAAGCAACAAAGCCAAGCCTAATAAAAATTTCCAAGACTCTTTCCAGGAAAAGTAGTCAAACTCTGTATTACTGTGTTCAACTTGATTTACCATCTGGGAGAATGATTATCTAATTAAAAGTTTTAATTATTACTAAATAGCAAAAAGTATGATAAAGGTTATATATTTTTCATAAACATATGGGTCATTCTAACTAATGAAAACACAACTGAATACAGTCTGGGAAAAGTTCAAATTCTTCAGGGTTAAAAATAGTAATCCAAAACTGGGCTGTAGTGGCACACACCGTTAATCCCAGTACTCAGGAGAAAAAAGCCAGTGAGTTTCTTAGTTCTGAGGCTAGCCTGGTCTACAAAGTCTGGACAGTCAAAGCTAAACAGAAAAAAAGCTGTCTCAAAAACAAAACAAAATGAAAAAATAAAAACAAAACAAGCAAAAAAACCAAAACAACACAACAGCAAAAAGAATCATAGTCACTAATGGAATTCAGCATTACAGGTTTAACTGGTTATTTATTACAAACCAGAATATATTCTTATCTAGAATATATACAATTATTCAAATGCACACTAGGTACCTATTGTGTGCTCACCTCCCTTACAAATCAGCATAAATGAAAGAGAGGAGATAAATCTTAGTCCTCTAGCTCCAAGGGCACCTGGTCATAAATTTACTATAATTTGATAAGGATAAGGAATTTTCTATGAAAAAATGAATAACTTTGCCTGAGAGATGAATGGAACAGAGACATCTTCACAAGGTGATATTTGAAATATTTCTTGGAAGATGAGTAGAAGATAAAAGGGGGAAAGGCGTGATGGGTTGCTGTAAAATAAATGAGTTCTGTGTGCATAAGTTATGACAGCACAGAAAATCATGGCACAACCAGTGAACAAGAGACTGACTATTTAGTGTAGTTTGAGGAAAGCTTCCTGTATGAGTAAGCTTAAGAAATAGTGAACAGTACTTGTTCCATTGGCATAGAGCATAGAAAACTTGTCCTGAAAACAATGGGAAACCAGCCCATGCTTTTAAATACAGATCAACACAATCAGTCGCATTTCAGAAAATTCCCTCTAACATCAGTGGGAGGGAGGGGTGGGCTAGGCTAGGGGCCATTAGTTTGGGTCTTGAAGAACTATTGCAATATTAGAATGGAAAATAATTCACTAAAAGTCATCATGTACACATTAGAATGAGTTGTGATTTTACTTAGCAGCCTAGGGTTAGAAATAAATATTAAATCATTAGGCTGGATCAACTGAATAACAGAATTTTGAAAAATAAAAAGACATCGATAAAACATGGTTGATGGAATGCTATGTAGGATCCAGGCTGGTTCTAATAGGAAGTTAGACACTATGGGGAGTAACATACTATGGACAAGATCTTGATTCCCTTTATCACATTTTAGACCTATGATCATTGTATATGACAAGGAAAAGAGACATTATCTATGTGCTATGAGTGGCAGGCACTCTATGAACACTGAGTTTATGTCAGGTTAGTTGTAGAAATGGATGAGAATACTGTGGCTGGAATTATAAGGGATATTTGTGTCTGACTTTAAAGATAGAGGAAAGCATATGGTAAAGAACTATAGCCAGCAGAGGAGTCCTTATCATTTTGGAGGAGTGAATGGGGCTGAGTAGACTAGAGAGAGGGGGAGAGTAGGAGGAGAGGTGGGAGAGAGAGCTGTGGTTGCAATGTTAAAATGAACAAAAAGTATTTAAAATGATAAAATAATAAAACAACTATAGACACCCCCTCTCTCAGTTGAAAATACATTTTAGTTTTCTCTTAGCACTAATTTCATTGTGTCCCATAAGTTTGGGTATGTCATGTATTCGTTTTCCTTGAATTCTAGAAAGTCTATTTCTAGACACTTGACACATTTTTTACTCAGTAGAATTGTTCAGTTTTCTTGAGTTTGTAGGCTTTTTGTTGTTTCTATTGTTGATATCCAGATTTAATCTGTGTTGGCCTGATAGGATGTAGGAAGTTATTTCAATTTTCTTCTATCTGTGAAGAATTGCTTTGTGTCTGAGTAGGTGGTCAATTTTGGAGAAAGTTATATAATGCTGAGAAGAAAACATATTCTTTTGTGTTTGGGTAAGATGCTCTGTGAATATCCTTTAGGTCTATTTGGTTAATAATGTCTATTAGCTCCAATATTTCTCTGTTTAGATTTTGTCTGGATAACCTGTCCATTTAGTAAGAGTGGGGTTTTTGAATCACTGTAAGAGTGTCAATATGTAATTTAAGCTGTAATATTTCTTTTATGAACTTAGGTGTTTTTGTGTTTGGTACATAGTTGTCAAGAATTGCAATGTCCTTCTAGTAGATTTTCCCTTTGATGAGTATGTAATATACTTCCCTATCACTTCTGATTATTTTTTGTCTAAAGACTATTTTGTCAGGTGTTAAAATAGTTACACCAGCTTTTTTCTTGGGCTCATTTGCTTGGAATATCTTTTTCCATCCTTTTACCCTGAGGTGATGTCTTGATGTTAAGGTGTTATTTGAATGCAACAGAAGGATGTATCCTTCTAATTGATTCTGTTAATCTTTGTCTTTTTATTGGAGGTTTGAGAAAATTAATATTGATAATAATCAATGAGCAATGTTTTTTGATATCTCTCTCTTGGGATTTCCCTTTCTTTTGATTTTCTGTTTAAATATTACTTATTCCTCATGTTTTCTTGGGTGTGGTTAGCATTTTCATGTTGAAGGTTTTGTTCTAGCACATTTTGTACAGCTGGATTTGAGCTAAATACCATTTAAATTTTGTTTTATTGTGAAATATCTCTTTTTCCTCCAACTATTTCTGAAGTTCTGAATCTAAAGAGTCAGCTCATCAAAGGTAAGCTGGTATTTAGGATCTGACCAAGATATTCAGCTTCTAGGTGACATATCTATATTCTAAAAATACAAATGACAATATATATGAAATGAAATGTTAAAAAGATTATTATTCTGTATTATCTCATTTTTCTTTATAATGCTTTGAATCACCCATGTGTACTTGGTTTCTGTATACCCAGGTACAGACAGTTTACTAGTAGTTGAAATCTGTGGCTCTTCAATCCATGTAAGTGTTTGGGAAAATAGGTTAAAAAGTAAAATAAGTCATTTTTGGTAAGGATTTTGTTTTCCAATCTAGAGTAATGTCCAATACCTAGTTTTGCTAAGGCGCTGGGGTAGGTTGATGGGAGACAGAACAAGCTGTCTAGAGGTAATATGGAGGAGCTAACAGCTGCAGTGATGAGCTTACGAATGGGAACTCCTATGTCTCTCATGATTCTTCACCAGCAAGTCCTAGGCAGTAGCTCCTCTCTCATGTCCTTCTCAAGTACATATTCAGGCAGTGAGTATCTTCCCCATGGTGCAACTATGGCCCAGTGGTGACTGGCTAGACCACTGACACTTATCTTCTCCATGGTGCTGCTTTACAACCTCAGATTGTAATTTCCTTTGGGAAAAGGATTAGTTAAATACAATAAAACGCAGTGAGGTTATGTCACTTGGGCAAGAATCTATGTACAATTATTGAGAAAAGGGCAGTTAGCATAACGGCCTTTTCTAAACCCAAAGCCCATGCCAGGTAAAGAACACAATGAAAGTGGGTCAAAACTGGAGGGTTCACTCAGCCATGGTGGTGCACGCCTTTAGTCCCAGCACTCAGGAGGTGAATCCTGCAAATCCTAGGCCAGACTGTTCTACATAGGGAGCTCTTGGAAAGCAAGGGCTACATGGAGAGACCTTGTCTCAAAATACATAAATAAAAAGGCTGGAAGATTTAGACAAAGGTTTCCACTGAATCTCTCTCCTGTATACTGAAACTTACAACAAATTAGTATCATTTAGAAGAGAATCCACTCCCCAGCTCTATACTACCTGCTACCCTTTAGAATGCTGAGCATATAAAGACAAAGCAAACTAAATTAACAATGAAACTCCTAATATAGCCTAGTTTCCTTTAGAATCTCTTTCCTAAAGGAAATTACAATCTGAGGTTGTAAAGCAGCACCATGGAGAAGATAAGTGTCAGTGGTCTAGCCAGTCACCACTGGGCCATAGTTGCACCATGGGGAAGATACTCACTGCCTGAATATCTACTTGAGAAGGACATGAGAGAGGAGCTACTGCCTAGGACTTGCTGGTGAAGAATCATGAGAGACATAGGAGTTCCCATTCGTAAGCTCATCCCTGCAGCTGTTAGTCCTCCATTTTAGCTCTAGACAGCTTGTTCTGTCTCCCATCAACCTACCCCAGCGTCTTAGCAAAACTAGATATTGGACATTACTCTAGATTGGAAAACAAAATCCTTACCAAATATGACTTATTTTACTTTTTAACCTATTTTTCCAAACTTTTCCAGGGATTGAAGAGGCACAGATTTCTGCTACTAGTAAAAACATATTTTTTTGTTCTGTTCCTCAAGGTGATTAATTTTCTTTAGTTATTTTAGGAACCCTGATCATTAAAACTGTTAACAAAATGCTTTGGCATCATGTGTAATTGCATATTGGTGATCACTAAGTATTACTGCAGAATGCCAGAAAGCATATTTAAGGTTCTGTGGCAGTGGGTTATTACTCATACAGTTGCAAAACACAAAACTGCCTGCTACTAGATTCTAGAGGTATCAAATAAATCACCATCTCCGATGCCAGTGATTTGTCTAATTACCACAAAGCTTGATTTTAGTTTTAGTTCAAGTAGAAATCAAACATTGGTCTCCTGGCCAAATGACTGCTTATGTGTATCAGAGAGGGTGACTTGATTATAATCAGAAAAGTACTGTCTCATATATACACATCTATATATGTATATATACATATATATGCATTGCAGATATCCTGTTTTAGATAATTTCTTTCCTCAGCCAATGAATAGACATTCTATTTGCTTGATAAATCCAGCAACAATATAAGCAGGATTTTTTTTAATATAATGATCTAATAAGGTCCTACATGAAAGATTTGCTGGACACCTTAATGACTCAAGAGAAACTAAAACTAAAAAAAAAAATCTCTAAGCAGGGGCTGGAGATATTGCTCAGTAGTTAAGTGCAACTGCTATACTTGCAGAACATCCAAATTTGCTTCCAAGCCACCCACAGATGGTGTACCACTACTTGTAACACCAGTTCCAGGGGATCTAATTCCCTCTTCTGATCTCCATGAGCTCCTGCATACATGTGGTGGTACATATACAGACACCCAGGCACATTCACATACTCATAAAATGAAACAAATATTTTTAAATCTGTAAGCAAAACGTGAATCATATGTGATGCCATCTATGTGTGTTAAGTGTTCAGGGTATATTGCTATACACTGTCAATTCAGCACCTGCCCCAACGAAGTATGGTTGTTTTCCTGCAGAAAAGATAGAATGAATATGAATAGAAGTGCTCATATAATTATAAAGGGGCTCTATTCTTGCTAGCTACACACATAGTTCATGTGCATACTCATTTCCTGTTTTTGTCCAGGCACCTGGTAAAGTGCTTCTCTTCAAGTTAATGTGCAGCAGAAGCAAAGTCTTCGGAGGGTAGAACATCAGCCATTTTCCTATAGGCTACTGACGACACTGACTGCATTTGAGCCTCAATCATTTCTTTGTTTCAGAGTTGAAGGAAAAGAGTATTTATACATAAGATGTTCTTGCTTGTAAAAAAAAACCTGATTTCCATACTAATGAATGACCCAATTTATAGTTCAACAAAAATGGCTTATCCTTGGGCAAAGGGGATATATGTCACCCAACAAAGAGCCTGATTCAAGGAAGACCCACTGCCTGTCACAACTTCTTTTTAGGAAGCAAATGAGGAACAGACTCCTAGATCGAAATCAGAAAGGAAAAAAAGGAAAATGCTTAAGATCATCATCATCATCGTCACCATTATCTCTCTCTTTCATACACACACACACACACACACACACACACACACACACACACACACACACACACACATACATGATGGGTTAGGGAGCTGTTTCAATGATTGCTGTGTAAGTATAAGGACCTCAGTTTTGAACTAAAACACAAATGCAAACATTGTGGGTATGTCAGAGTATACCTAGAATCTGAGCACTGATAGACAGAAATAAGAGGGTTCCTGAAGCACACCAGTGATCCTGTCTAGCCAATCAGTAAGCCCTAGACTAAATGAAAGGCCCTGCCTCAAAAATATCAGAACTACATTGAGAATGACACCTTCTATCTACCTTTGGCCTCCCTGTATGGACATTATCATAATTATAAAAACCAGAGCGAACACCATTAACACACACATTTACCCATAGTCTAGAAAACCTATTTCATATTTTCTACATGATTCTTAGAAATTTTTGTAAATACCTTTTGTTCTTTAGTTCTCTAGGATCTTCTCTGATCTTTTAAAGTTCCAGAGACACATTGCCACCGCTAACACTCTTCATTCCTGTCCCTGGAGCCAAATTCATAAACCAAAGTATGACTACCAGGATTTCAAGGGAATAGGAAATAGAAGACTCCAGAAGAAAACATTCTTTCATTTTCCACCCCCTTTATAGATATAAAGTCATGGCGAGACTAGTGGCAATGAGTTTTAGTCACTTATCACCTTAAAATTAAAACAATTTTTCAGATATATCTTAGCCACCACCATGGCCATAATGATTTTGTAAAGTACTTCATGGATTTTTCAAATGAAATCTCAATAAGTTAAGAAGAAGAATTGTAGCCTAAAGTTTCTGGCCAGTCTTGGCTCTAGGTCTGGGCCTGCAGTCCTGCAGCTGTTTGGTCCCAAATAATCACACAAAAGCTTATATTATAGTAATCATAAACTACTTGGCTTATGGCTTAGGCTCATTATCAGCTAGCTAATGACTATATATACATTATCAGATTTCATGTTTATGCTAATTATGTGTTATGGTTTCTTCAATCCTCTGTGTCTTCCTGATAAGAAGACTGATTTTCAAGTAGGTTGAGGTATGTAGCAGAAAGAGTACTTTGGCTTATTTTTTGGTTATCTGAGAATCTTTCTCATTTCTCAAAATTGTCTGCCAGTCTTGTGTGCAACAACACCCAAGAGCACTAAGTGTGCCTTACCAGAAGGCTATCAGATTCACAAATTAGTTGATCATTTCATGAGAGTTGGAAGCTATACTATAGATTCCACGCTAGTTCTCTTTGGTGCTGCTAATGGGTTAGCACAAGTAAATATAAGCTAATATCTCATTACTTACATAGGAAGGATAACTAGGTCAAAGCAACTTACAGGCACCGCCGTCTCCTAAAAGCAATACCACTACACACTCATCTTAACTTTCCCATATTCACTGAGCTCTTTCTTCACTTGTAAAGTTCACTGAGCATTTGTGCTTCAGATCAATTTCTTAGCCCACCATCATTCCCTTAGCTACTTTTATACTACAAGTTATATCTTGCCCTACCAATTAATCTAATTAGCTTGTTTATGTAATTTCCTTTACTATTCTGGCCCTCCACTCGCCATTTCAGCCTTTTGGTTTTTGCTGTTTGGCCTAAATATTTATTTATTTACATTTAAGCACTTTTTGTTGCCCTTCACTTGTTTTTTTGTTTGTTTGTTTGTTTCACTCCTCCAGTAGAATGGGTACTCCAAGAAGATATGGACTTATCTGTCTTATTTGCCATGATATTCCAATTACTGAGTCTGATGCATGCATAGTAGACAGTGATTATTTAAATCATTGATTGAATAAATTGACTGACTAAATATATGTTGAATACCTATCAGTTTCTCATGGCTTTTAAAAAGTCTCCCATATGAAAAGATGATGAAATATAAGGGCTTTTGCAATTTAGAAGTTTTTTTTTAAATTTTTTTTTGATTTATTTATTTATTATGCATACAGTTTTACAGAAGAGGGCGCCAGACCTCATCATAGATGGTTGTGAGCCACCATGTGGTTTTGCTGGGAATTGAACTCAGGACCTCTGGAAGAACAGTCAGTGCTCTTAACCTCTGAGCCATCTTTCCAGCCCCGCAATTTAGAAGTTTTATCTGTAGTAAAATACAAATCAGCAAGCCATTCTCCTTTGTGGATGACAAACATTTATTAAGAGACTACTTGATGCCAAGAGCCAAAGACTAGGAAAGCAAAGAGCCATAGCTCACACAAAGCTCATTTTGTAAACTGGCTGTTGTCTATAGGAAAGACACAAGAATTTAACTTACAGATTTGTTTTAAATTCTGATACACAGACTATAAACTCCAAAAGTTTCTGATTGCATTATCTCCAGCTAGCTATCTTTGTTTTAAAAGCTAAACAGCTGGTTTGAATTCACACCTAGGTTACAAGTCCAGGGTGGTAGTACACATCTTTAATCCCAACACTAAGGAGGCTGAGGCAGGTAGATTTATGAGTTTAAAGCCAGCCTGGTTTATCTACATAGTGAGTTTCAGGACAACCAATGCTACACAGAAAGACATTGTGGGGCTGGAGAGATGGCTCAGTGGTTTAGAGCACTGATTGTTCTTTCAGAGGACCGGAGTTCAATTCCCAGCACCCACATGGCAGCTCATAACTGTCTGTAGTTCCAGTTCCCAGATCCAGGCAAACACCAAGGCAAATAAATAAAAACAAATACATAAAGTTTAAAAAAGATGTAAAATAAATTAAAAAAAGAAAAACATTGTGTAAAAAAGGAAGCAACAATAAGAAAAATCCATGGCACTGTAGCAATGGGAGGCATGTAATATATCATTCTAGGTGTACAAATACAGAAATGATGAGAACTGTTCTAAAAATAAGAAATATTTGAATTGGTTATATTAAAAATGAGAACTATAGAATGGAAAGTATTATCAATTCAAGTACTTCTACCAAAAGAATAGTGAACAAAAATACTGACAAATTTAATTAGAATTCCAAACATTAGACCTCATTGGCTCTTATGAAGGGAGCTAAACATTCACTACTCATTAAATTTCAGCATGCTAAGGAATCATCTGACAATCTTGAGGAAACATAAATAAATATTCAGTGTGTCTGAGTTGAGCCTAATATTCCGCATTTCTTAGATTTTTATTTCAGGGTATTTTCATGCTGGAGGCTAATTAAATACACTGGACGTAGCAGGATTTTATGGGCACATAGAGGAATATTTCACTGCCAATGTAATTATTTAAAAGATGGATTACTAGTTACTTTGCCACCTCTTTAATGATATTACACAATAGAAACAACTTAAAGAATGAAATATTTAATTTGACTCATAGTTTCAGAACTTTTCAGTCCACCATGGTAGAGAAGCACTATATTCACATGGTACACAGAACATTTGCAAGTAAAACACCCATACATATAACATGAGAAGGAATGTTTTTTAAAGAACTATCTTCCATACATAAAAGAATATTAGATCCATATCTTATGTCTTGTATGAAATCTAATTCCAAATACATTAAAGACTTAAATGTAAAACACCAAAACTGCTGTAGGAAAACAGAGGCAGTATATTACATAGTATAGGTGTAGGTATGAGCTTTTTGAATAGGATTTCATTTGCCTAAGAATTAAGACTAACAATGACAAGTATGATTTTAAAACTAAAATGCTTCTGCACAACTAAAGAAGCAATCATTCAGGTGAAGAGGAAACCCAGAGAGTGGGAGAGAATTTTGCTAGCTATACATCTGGCAGAGGATTGACATCCAAAATATACAAAAAACTCAAAATACCAAGAGTCAAAAGAACAAATGACTCATTCAAATAACATATCTGGGACCTGAACAGAGATTTCTCAAAAGAATAAAAAGGGGCTAAGAAATACCTGAGAAAATGTTAACCATCTCTAGTGATTAGGAAACTGGAAACCAAAGAAACTTTGAAATTTCATCTTATCTTGTCAAAATGGCAAAGATTGTGAAAACAACCACAGCAAATGCTGGTGCCATTGTGGGTAAAGGTGTTTGTAGAATTGCAAACTGGTGCAGCCACTCATCAGCATAGATAATTCTCAAAAATAGCAATAACAATAAATCTAATATAAGACCTAGATGTACCATACCACTCTTTGGCATTTGATCAAAGGCTCAACATCCTACTCCACAGATTCTACTTGCCAAGCCATGTTTATAGTTGCTTAATTCAAAACAGCTAAGAATTGGAGGTGGCATAAATGTCCTTCAACTGATGAATGGATCATAAAAATATGGTACATATAAACTACGAAATACTATTCAGCTATAAAAAGTGAGATCATGCACTTTGCATGTAAATGACTAGAACTGGAAAAACCATATTGAATGAGGAAACCCAGAACTGTGAAAGACAAATGTTGCACATTCTCTCTCATCTTGAACTTCTAGTTCCAAATTTCAGATGTTGGTACATGTTCTGGAGTAATTAAAGAAGCCAATAAAGTAAAAAGGAACCATGTGGGGAGCAACATGGAGGGGGAATAGCAGGGTATATGTGATCTGATGAGGAAATCATGAAAACAAAGGGGTCTTTAATTAAGGAGAGAAAGGAGAGTAAGGTTACTACAGAAAGAGAGAATGTAAAATAAAAGTAAGGATATCTGAAAAATTCATAGTAAATCATATTATTACCTAATACTTAAGTAGAATATATGTGTATACATATATTTATATAATATAGCTTAAGTGAACATTTTCTATTTGAGCATGCAATAGTCTCCCTAAAATCTATAGACTAAAGCAAAAACCCAAACCAAGCATAAGAATCCCCATTTCAAGTTTGCAGAGGTTGGAAAGATAAAAAAAGAAATAATGTAATTATACTTTAATTTTTAAAAGAAGGCGAACAGAGGAAGAATCTTTTAAAACATAAAATGAAGAGTTACACTTCTGATAGATAATGACAGCAACCTTTCTTGTGCTTCAAGCTATTCCAAATTGAAATCTAATCTTTAGACAAAATATTTTTTTACAGAGAGTTTTTTACATCTTTAATTCTAATCAGAGAACAGTATTGGATTGCTACTATTCAATCTGGGGCAAGGAATGACAGTTAAGAAATATCCATACTTAACAGAATTAAAACTCAAGTGAAGCCACATGCTCCCACTTAAACCTTCAACAACTACTTAATGTTGTTTTCCTCAATAAAGTACCCATTTGCAAAACAGAAAGTGTAGCAAAGCAGACATCCAGTTTTATCCTGAACCGTTGCATTTAAAACAAGATTAAGTAATGCTATCAAAAATATATGTTATTAGATGTATATTAAAGGTCACAAGACAGGAGCTTGGAAATGTTAAAAAGTTAAGCATCTAACAAAAACAGAGCTGGTATAGTAATGTATGTGGTCCAATCACAAAGCTTTGCATTATTTTAATTTTGCATGCTTTTATTTAAAAAAGTTCTCCTTCAGGAAGTGTTTGATGATAAGCAAGAGAATGTGATTTTTTACCCCCAGAATCAACATTAAAACAAGCCTGGATCCTCCTGAGCAAGGTATCACAAACTCCGAAAGATAAGCAGGGGATGTACTCTCTTATTAGTGGTCTCTAAACAAACAAACAAGAAAAAAGTCAAGCATGCCCAAGCTGCAAAACCACAACCACTGAACAGCTTGGGATCAAAAACACCATGGACTGACTCCTAGGATTCCACTCCCCCTAGAGGAACACCTGACTCACTCTTGAGGAAGGGGGGAGAAAACTGGATCTGCCAGGAGTGGAGACTGAACTAAGCAATATTGGGTCAGTGGGACCATGGGACTGTCTGCTGCCTGCCCAGGGAGGGGATGGGGAGTTATGGAGAAGAGACAATGACCTGATGTGGCGGGAGGGGGAAGGAACCTTAATAAGGATATACAAGGATAGAAAGTGTGACTTCTTTGTTCATAATAATAATAATAATAATAATAATAATAATAATAAAGTATACAGCAAAAAAAATAAGCCTGGAACAGTGATACATCTGATAGGCTGAGCACAGAGGAGATGGAGACACATGGATCCACTAGGTGTCTAATCAATGAACTCCAAGTCCCAGTCAGAGATCATGTCTCAAAACCCACACTCAGGGCCTCCATAGGCACAGGCACACCCACATACTTACATGAATATGCATATGCTCCACTACACTCAATATACACATCCACAGAAAATTTTGACTTTTAATACCTACACATAAATTAGCCCAAATTGGGAGGGGGCATTTCTGTGAGAGTACACATTAATATATCCTTTAAATTATTTACAGGCATAGTTGCTTTATTTATTTATTTATTTATTTATTTATTTATTTATTTATTTATTTATTTATTTATGTTTCTTGTCTCATTTAATCGACCCTGCAGCAGGAACTTTGGAACTCACCCCAGGAGCGTGACTCTCACAGTACAGTTCACAACATTCCTTGAAAACTTGTTGGAATTGTAAGTTCTCAGAATTCCAGCCACAATCACTTACTTAATCAGAACCACCAGGAGGTGGGGAAGGCCTGGTGATTTGGGATAGCCTGATGACTTGTGTTCTAATAGAACTTGAGCTATTTCTTTGGATAAATTCTATATATTTTATTATTTTATGTTGTGGATATGAATGTTTTGTCTACGTGTATGTATGTGTACTGCATGCTCACCATGCTTCTTAGGCCTGAACGTGGCATCAAAATCCCTGGGACTAGAGTTATGGACAGTTGTGAGTAGTCATGTGAGTGCTGACAACCAAGAAAGCAGAAGTAAAGTAGAAGAAGGAGGTCCCATGGCAGAGAGTGCTCTTAGCAGCTGAGCCATCTCTCTCATGCCTTGGGAGATTGCTAATACATGTTCAGATTTGAGAACCACTATTCTCTGGACTACCTCCAGTGTAATGCCAGCTGTAAAGCAATCATCTTGCCAAGAACAATGGCTCACAATGAGCAGATTCAATTGTTTCTCTTGATTAAAATCCAATAATGGAATACAATTAGAGATATATTTTCTCAAAAATAAGATGAACGGGAAAGGCTCAATTCAAGTGCCAGCAATTTGTCTTGCAAAATCTTAAGAAAATTATGTGACCCTAACTCATGCCTTCAAAAACATCCCTAAAGGGTCATGTATTGATTTTCTTGGCATTTAAGTGTGTAGAACAGCTTAGTGCTTCATGTCATTTCACTTACTAAGTAAAGACTTCTAATTTTCCTCTCAGTGCTCCAACTCACTGATAGTACAAACCTATGCACCATTGTGTACAAACCTATGCACCATTGTGGCTTCTGACATCAGATTTCTACTATAAACTTTCAACTTCAAGTCCAATTTTCAGCCTTTTATTTATTCCTATATCTATACCTCCACTTACTTGATTTTCTGCTAAAAGAATGACCCCATCTGGTCTCATGAATAACCAGAAACTCATTTTCTATAAGAAATATTTTTATTAATTTTAAACAGTTTTATCTATACATATAAATATTTTGATCACACTCACCTGTTATACTTTTTCTTACCCAACTCCTGCTCCCATTGAACCCATTCTTCGAAGAATCCTTCTTCTTCTTTTAAAAGACATTTTTAGATTTTATTTTCTTATTCACAACTTTTATATGTATTTGTGTTTTACTTGCACGTTTGTATATGTACTATATGTGGTAACCACAGAGGTCCCAAGGTTGCCAGGGCTCCTGAAATTGGAGTTACAGATGCTTATGAATCACCATTGTTGGTGTTGGGAACTGAAACCTTCTTCTCAGGAAAAGTAACAAATGATCTGTTAACTGCTGTATCATATCTCCAGGCCATACCGTTTCCCTCTTTACAAATGATTTGTTGTATTTCATTAGGGTTGCTTGCATGAGCCTGGATGAAGGGTCATTTACCAGAGCATAGGCAATTTCCCAGTGGCTGGACCACTTTAAAAAAAATACACCCTCAGCTTGACTAGCAAGCATTAACTGCCAGTAATTTTCCAAGGAAGGGTGGGGACTCATGAGCCACTCCTACTTCCATGATGGATTGTTAAAGGATCCAATCATATACAAGTAAGCATAGCTGCTGTGAATTCATAAATGCAAAGGACACATTCATCTCAACCTTAGGTCTCTATAGTCTCAAGAATACAAATGTATATGTACCCACCTATTTACATGAATAGGCGCACACACACACATACATTACACAAGATGCATATATATAATAAAATTAATTAATAAAATAAATAATTTTAATGATTAGAAAATAAGATAATAATATTTGGAGGCCTGAGATTATAACCATCATGTGGCTGTAAACAATGTCTTTAAAATGAACAATTTGAAATGAGATATGCATAGATTTTTAGCTCATAATGGGAAAATACTCTAGAATAGAGAGAGTTAATGAAAACTCTGTATTTGGTTTGAGATTTATGAATCAGTTTTACAGATTTTTATTCAGCAAAGAAAGCCAGACCAACATATCCTTAACTTTGTTTTAGTTTGTAGAAGGAATATTTACCTTAATTTCTACATCCTCAGACCAGTTATTATTTCTTTGAGAAGCAAAATCAAAGTAAAAGTTTTCTGCCAGCATCTTCTTAGCATCTGCTACACAACAGTACTGAGAATGATTTCATTTCTGAGTGTGCAAAAGACAATCATGTGACATGTGCCCATTAAATTTTCTTGTCACATCTAGCACAGTGACTGGGACATAATAAGCACTCAATAAAAACTTGATGAATCAATGGATTTGTAAACGCATCAGATTTGTAAATTATTTGCCCTCTTTTTCTAGTTTTAGCCATTTGAGCATCAAAAAATAGAGGTAGATTTAATAAGGCACTAAGCTATCATTTACTGAGCTATTTGTATTAGCCATGACTTCCATCACTAATTGCTTTCTGTGTTGGAAATATCCAACAATGGCATGGAGAGAAGACAGCAGATCAAATAAGGGAAAGAAAGTTGGAAAAGCAGCAATTATTCTGAAGTAGAAACTAATTGTCCCCAATCCATTGCCTTCGGCTTCAGTTCACATAATAACTGTTTCTGCACTTTTTGACTATATTATGCATGTCAGGCCCACTATCAGAAAGCAAGGCAAAGCAAATCCTTTTTGCTTTCTGCCATGTCTAGGCTATGCACACAGCCATTAAGTGGATCAGATGAAAGGCCTGTCCCAGTTGGGAGTTCATTTTTCCATATGTGAAGCTATATAGAAACAGTTCCTTCCCGGGCTGAAGAGATGGCTCAGTCAGCAAAGGTTAAGGTTTAAAAGCAGAAGGACAGGAGACAGTTCCTGAAAGTAAGGTTATTATCTGTTCCTATAATTTATGAATTTTTGACATGGAAACATGAAGTGGTTTAGATTGTTTGTTGATAGGTCCCCTTTAGATAGACCACTGAGAAATTTGTTTCCATATATTGGACAGTATAAATTTAGTAACCTTAAGGTCAAAGTCTTTCAAGATTTATCTAAACATAATTTATGAATAATTTCTCTAGTCCTCAAATATCAAAGACACTCCTTTTCTACTGTCATTTTTTTCTTAAAATTTTATTTAGATATCTTTTTTCATTCATTTTACATATCAACCACAGTTTCCCCTTGCTATTCCCCTCCCCTTCCCCCCTCCTCTGTCTGCACTCATAAAGAGGCAGGCCTCCAATGGGCTTGAACAAAGTGACGCACATCAAGTTGAGGTAGGATGGAGCTCCCACCCTTGTGTCACTTATAGAGATCACATAAACTCTTTAAAACATTATTTCATTTTAATTAGTAAAAAGGGGCACTACCTCTAGTTGGGGGAACTATTGATAAGCAATGGCAATCTGGTGAGAGATAGTCAATTCTCTTTGATGTTATGGCCATGGGAAGGTTTCCCATACTCCACTGGATGGCCTTGTGCTTATGATTATATGGGCAACACTAAACAGACACACTGGTGTGGTGATATATTGATATATTGTATATTTAATAGAAATAGTCTGGAATATCAGAGAACAGAATCACCCAGAGTCAAGACAGGAAGGTCAAGGAGTAGCAACCCACACCTTTAATCCCATCACTCAGGAGACAGTGATCTGTCTGGATCTCTGTGAGTTCAAAGCAGTGATGACACATACCTTTAATCCCAGCACTTGTGAGGCAGAGGCAGGCAGCTCTACAAATCAAGTTCCAGGACTGCCAAGATTGTTACTCAGAAAATTCTGTCTTGAAAAAAAAAGGCTGGAGAGATGGCTTTGTCCTCTGATAGTCCAGACTAATTTTATTAAATATACAATATATCACTACATGCTGGAACACATTTTTAAAAACAGACTTGAAGTTGGAATGAGGACATGTTGGGTATTCCAGTCAGCACTGGAAAGAAGAAACTAGAGGTGGATATGATCAGAATACAGTATACACATTTAACAACCAATCAAATAATACATATTAATTGAGAGGGGGTCTAAAGTGAAGGTTCAGAAGTTAAGAGCATTGGCTTATCAGAGGTCTTGGGTTTATTTTCTAGTACCCACATGGTGATTCACGACTACCTGTAAATACAGTTCCAGGGAATCCAACACCTTCCTCTGGCCTCCAGTGGCATGAAGCACAAAACTGTTGAACAGATGACATGAATGAATGCAAAAACACTCATGCATAAAGCAAAAATGCATATGTCATTTCATTTTTTCTTCAGTCTAAAGCTTTAAAACTTCTAATCTAGAAAATGACTACCATCTTGTCCACTAGGGTAGCATACTCCTAACCCTAACAAGTATGCAAATAATTATGAAGAAAAATAATGTGCCTTCTGAATCTACCAGTGTTTCCTTCTCCATGTACCTTGTATCAGTTAGAATGGCCTTTTAGTCCAGTCTTTGAATTCTTTCAATTATTCTTATTTCCATATCTTTTCCCATGATATATTCCAAGTAACTTTCTTTCCCATAGTTCCTCAAAGCCCAACCCCCCCATCCAAACACAGAACATGTTTGCTGAACTAGGTTTTTTACCAATTTCTCACAACTAGTCATCTTTACTTCCCTTAAACTTCAATAACACTGTGTGAAAAATCTGATAATTCTTTTCCCTAATTGCTGGTTAAAAACATGTTCTAAGTTTTTGCTGTATCTTTTTTTTTAAGGTCTGTATAGTTGTAACAGAAGGCATCTCTGAAGTAAAATAATGGTCATAATTAACAATCAATTCCCTTCACATGTTTTTAGAGAACAAAATGGTTTTATTATTCAATTCCTAGGTGGAAAATGTGAAAAGTAAATTTAACACAACAGAATCTTAGTTCTGACTGTGAAAACATCAATACAGGACTGAGAAATGCCCTAAAGGAAAGAGACCGATTTATTCTGGCATTTTTCATCAACATTATTAATAACAGTAATGCTAGTATTAGTGCAATTAGAGACTGTTGTTGTGGAAAAAGAACAACAAAAAGCTCAGTTTTCTTCTGCAGGAAGGCCAAAGGCCTTAGGTAAGAATAAAGAAACAATCTCCAAACAGGGAATGCTAGAGATACAAGATAATGCTTCTTCTGACCAACTTAGAAGGAAATAAATAAAGAGCTTTCTCTTGAAGATAAAATGAACAAGCTCAGTATAATACATTGTGAAGACTTAAATATTTTTCAAATAATGACTTAGAATAGCACATTGATTTTCTTAAATCTGTTAACTACTCTTAAAGGTTCAATCAAGTAGCTCAGATCAAACATTCAGCCAATATTTATTGAGCAGTGCCATGCTCAAGACATTGTGCTGAATGATAGAGGGGACACAGGAAAAATCATATATCTATGAATCCGCTTAACACAGATTTTATTGTTATTATGGTATGGAGTGGTAGAGGTAGCTAGGTAATACAATGAGTCCTTAAAATGTGCCTGGTCCTAGATTCTAGCCCCAGCACCAAAACACAGAGACTGTTGTTTGAGGAGAAGGATTTAGGGAAGGGCAGAACAAGAGAGGGATTTACATAGAGACAAAACTTTAACAATCCTTGATTTGCATCAGCACATTCAATTTTTTTGTCATTTTTTTCTTAATTTTGGTCTCACTACATTTTTTTTTGTTCTTCCAAGTCAACATGGGCATAACCATCACACCCACCTCATGACTCAGCCTCATCAAATTATTTGTGCCAGAATCACATGTCCCTGGACTTTCTCATGTTGTTCCTTCTGCCTCAATTACTCATGAAGACTAAGCCCAACATCATTGTCTAATGAAATTTCCCTGACACATTTATAAGCCCAAATAGTCCTCCTTCCATGATGCTACATTGCCTAATAGATGAGTGATTCCCAGTTTGAAAAGTGGGTAGCATTATTTAGTTTATGTTTTGTCCTCTACTTTGAATAGTTTTATGATTAGGTGCATTAAACAGAAACTGCAATGTAATAAAGTACCTTAATTACTTCTCTATTGTTGTGAGATGTCTTTTTGTACACTGGCATTTTAGAAGTAGGTGGGAAACCCAAGCATAGATAAAGGAGAAAAAAAGGGCAGAGTTAGAGACCTGATTTAAAGCCCAAGAATAAACATGTAAAAGAAACACAGGTAAGCCATGGGCAACATGGCAAGACAGATTAATGAAAATGGAATGAATTAAGATGAAAGAACTAGGTAGCAGTATGCCTGAGTTGTAGGCCAAGCAGCATGAAATTAATACAAGACTTTGTGTGATTATTTGGGGCAAAGTGGTAGTGGGGACTACGTGGCAGTGGTGCTATGTGAGTCAGAATCTCAGGGCTAGGCTGGAAAGGCTGGTAAAGATACTATTACTATATTGTTGTAAAGAGACATGACCAGGAACACTTATGCAAGAAAATGTTTAATAAGGGCTTTCTTACAGTTTCCAAGGGTGAGTTCATGGCACCATAGCAGGGAGCATGTTGGCAGGCAGGCTGGAAAGCATGGCACTGGAGTAGTAGCTAAGAGTTTATAACAGAGCCACAGGCATAAGACAGAGATAGGAGAGAGACATAGAGTCAGAAACAGAGACAGAGAGAAGAAAAAGAGGAAGAATTGAGAGATAGAAAGAGAGAGGGCATTGGTAGGTAGGAAGATAGATAGATAGAGAGAGAGAGAGAGAGAGATAGATAGGCAGATATATAGATATATAAATATGGAAACAGAGACAGAGAGAAGAAAAAGAGGAAGAACTGAGAGATAAAAAGAGAGAGGGCATTGGAAGGTAGGGAGATAGATAGATAGATAGATAGATAGATAGATAGATAGATAGGCAGATACATAGATAGATACATAGATACATAAATACGTAGATAGATTGGGAGATTGGGTTGGTGTGGTGTGGGCTTTTGAAACCTCAAAGCCCATCCCCATTGATACGTCTTCTCCTACAAGGTTACTCCTTTTAACCCTTCCAAAATAGTTCATCAACTGGAAACAAACATCAAATATAAGAGTTTATTGGATCCATTCTCATTCAAACCACCACATGAAGAAGGCAACACATCACAAGGATGATGCATTTATGATCACTGGAAGTGAAGGGGAGTGATTAGTTAGTAGGGCTATGTGAATGCTTCTTGAACAGCAAATCTGTTTAGCCTCCACAGAGAACCTTTGGCACAATTAGGACAGTGAGGAATAAAGAAGCCAGCACTAGAGAACCTGACCCGTAGAACTCAATGCTATACATAGCACCCAGTGGCATGCACAGCCATCACCATACTGTACTTAGACCCCATCCACAACCATAACTACAGGTGCTTCATTAAAAACCCACTCTCTTTATAGCTATGCTTGACAACAGTAACAGCCAGACCAATCGAATAGTCACTTTCTCAACACTGTCTTTTTTTCTTAGTGGATTCAGATAACTAGCTAAATGAGACTGAGATAGTTTAAATTTGTTAACTGAAACACAGAAATGCATGTAAGAAATTGCTATCTACCATCACATTCATAGCAACTCAGAAAAGTTCTGGCTCACACGATGCATTTACTAAATGCTTGATGAATTTATGAACTCTAAATATAAGAATACTAAAAAGGGGGGCTGGAGAGATGGCTCAGCGGTTAAGAGCGCCGTATTCTCTTCCAGAGGACCCGGGTTCGATTCCCAGCACCCACATGGCAGCTAACAACTGTCTGTAGTTCCAGTTCCAGGCAAACACCAAGGCAAATAAATAAATAAATAAATAAATAAATAAAAGTTTTTTTT
>PVIH01017408.1:0-41944 GCA_004025045.1 Sigmodon hispidus | reverse complement strand
TTCATAGCAGCATTATTTGTAATAGCAAGAACCTGGAAACAACCTAGATGTCCCTCAACTGAAGAATGGATTAACAAACTGTGGTACATCTACACAATGGAATACTACTCAGCAGTAAGAAAAAATGATATCCTAAAATTCACAGACAAATGGATGGATTTGGAGAATATCCTCCTGAGCGAGGTATCACAATCTCAGAGAGATAAGCAGGGGATATACTCACTGACTAGTGGTCTCTAAACAAACAAACAAGAGAAAAAGCCAAACATGCCCAAGCGGCAAACCACAACCACTGAACAGCCTGGGATCAGAAGCACCCTGGACTGACCCTTCAAACCCCACTCCAACTATAGGAACACCAGACTCACTCTTGAGGGAGGGGGGACAAAACTGGATTTGGCCAGGAGTGGAGACTGATCCAAGCATTATTGGGTCAGTGGGACCATAGGACTCTCCGCTCCCTGCCCAGGGAGGGGATGGGGAGTTGCGGAGAAGAAAAATGACAAGATGTAGTGGGAGGAGGAAGGGACCTTGAATAAGGATATACAGGGATGGGAAAAAAAATTTCAGAGGGAAAGCTGAACACAAAGTAAATATATGTGTAGCAATCTTATTTGCATTACCACTGTTGATAAGCCATGCTTATGATTCTTATCCTCTTTATAGTTATTGTTAATTTTTCCTCATTTTAAATTTATGTAACTGTTTTTTTGTTAAATACAAAATAAAGAAGAAAAAAAAAAGAATATTTTCATTACTGGTCACAATGCTATCACAGTTCTATACTACACTACACATACACACATATATACATGTTTATGTGTGTGTGTGTGAGAGAGAGAGTGTGTGTGTGTGTATGTATACAGCCAGATCTACACAATGAGACTCCTTCTCAAATTAAAAAAAAAATCTATATTTACTGAAATTAGACATGCACCAAAGGCTCAGAACAGCTACTCAAATTACATACCACACTGAAGTGTGGTCAGCTACCTCTCCCACAGTTCTTTATTTCTGAGTGTACCTAATGGGGATGATTTAACCTTATTACCCATCCCATTATCCCTTTAGTGGATGAGACATGGTTGGTGGTGGGACATTGAGGTAACAGGAACATATTCTTCTCACACAGAACTTCAGAGGTAATATTACCTAATGCCCCTCCGATCCAATTATCCACAACTGATCTATTGGGCCATCCTCAGCTGCTGGGGATGCTAAGAAACACAGCTGTGATTTGGGGCAGCTGTGTGTATTAGTAATCAAATCAGTTGTGTCTGGATTAATCTCAGCTGGATCCTCACCCTGGCTATCATCCTGAACCAGGGTGAAGGGCAGTAAAGGAGAAAAGCCCTAAGTCTCTAAACACAAGGTGACATAGACTTTACCAGAAGAAAAGTGAGACGTGAAGAAAAGGGTGATACAAATAGGTTTCACTATAGGAAAGTTTTTTATTTTATTTATCAATGCTCAGGTCTCTGTCTGTCTCTGTCTGTCTCTCTGTCTCTCTCTCTCTCTTTCTCTCCACTGTAGAGACTTACAATACTCTGAAGTGTTACATTAACGAAGGCCCTGTCACAAACTCAGCTTTGTTCAGGAATTCTAAAATGCAGCCAGCTTATTATCATACCAAAACATTTCAAGGTGCTTCACAAAAGACTCTCAATTACCAAAACTGTAGTGCAATCTGTAGCCCAAGATAAGGATTGAGAGCAGCAGGAAACGAGTGAGTCATTACAACTATTGGCTTCTATTTTTGATAAGGCTATAAGGGAATCGCCTGCCTTCAGTCTAACCGCTTCCTATGTGGATATACACAAAGAATAGAGGTGTGGCTCAAAATGTACAAGAGGCTATTTTCACATTTGCCCAACATCTTGCAAGCACTTTTAAACAGTCCCTTCAGTGCATCTGTTTCTAAAATTATATAACAATTTAAATAATAAAAGATAATTCTATTTTTGATAAAATCTGTTCCTGAGTTGGCATCCTATCTATATGCATCTTAAAGCATGAGTGAAATACCTTGAAATGAATATTACCCCACACTCATGAACGTGTACCTTTTTTGCAGTGCTACAAATCAAACCCAGGACACATGCTCAGCCTTTCTTTCAGTATTTACATGGGTTTTGCCCTGCCCAGGGTGCCAGAATATTTTGTCAGATAATTCCAAATGCGTTTAGTTTTCTAGGCTTTGTGTCATAGTTAAAGGGGGAAAAGAATGTGTTTGCGTTGTCTCAGTCTTTGAAGATAGGATCTTTCTATATTGCTGTGGCTGGTCTGAAACTTTCCATGTAGACCAGAATATACATAAAATTGTAGCAATCCTCCTGCCTCTGTCTCCCAAAGTACTTAGGTTACAGGTATGTGCCAAGCACCGTGTCAACCTATACCGCTGATTGTTAACATTATCGATTCTTTGCTCTGCCTTAACACTATTACATGCCCTGTTAATTAAATCTTCACTGTTGTCTACAAGGTAGAAATTATTTTCCTCCTCAGTTTTTAGAGTAAGTAACTGTATCCCAAGAAAATGAATTGTTCCACGTCACCCAGGGAAGTTGTAGTTGATATGAAACACCAATGTCCTATTCTAGAATCTAGGCTTTCATTCACCACACTAAGCCATCTTCCTCCTTAGTTCATAGCCTAAGTCAGGGTTACAAGAAGATATTCCCCAAAAACTGAAAGTACATCAGAACCATGTATCAATTCAGTAGTTCTAGCTGAATAAATGGCATTTGTGTTGCTGCTTCCTTTTCTCATGGCTACCTGACCCCAATCTGTGTGCAGAGAGAAGACCAATTGGACTCTCTCTTCTAGACAAAACATTTCACCTATAAATGGGCACCAGATTTGAACTGTTAGACCTTGTCCAGGATAAATTACATAGGTTGAGGTTTTTGTCGTTGTTTGGTTTTGCTCTTTACTCTTTTAGGGGCTACAACCCAGCTCCCAAGCAAATTACCCACCACTGAAGCCTGTTCTTAATTATAACTGTCCAGCCTTAGCTTGGCTTGTTTCTTGCCAGATTTTCTTAAATGTAAATTATCCCTTCTATCTTTTCCCTCTAGGTTTTTGCTTTTCTCTTACTTCTGTAAATCTTTCCCTCTTACTCTGTGGCTGGATGGGTGGCTGGTGGCTGGGTGGCTGGGAGGCTGGCCTCTGGTGTTGTCCTCTCTTCCTCCTCCTCCTCCTCCTCTTCTTCTTCCATTCTTCTCAGATTTCTCCTTCTATTTATTCTCTCCTCCTGCAAGCCCTGCCTGTCTCTCTCCCCTGCCTTGCTATTGACCATTTGACCAATCAGTTCTTTATTAGATCGGTCAGGAGCTCTAGACAGGCAAAGTAACACAGCTTCACAGAGTTAAACAAATGCGACATAAAAGTAATGCACCTTAAAATAATATTTCACAACAGGTTCTGCTTGGCTAGCTCTTTGAACACAGAATGTATAAATGTAAAAGCTGATTGAAGCAGCCCCTTTCTGTCACATGGAAAGACCAAGTATTAGAAATGGTTGATCTGGGGCTGGAGAGATGGCTCAGCGGTTAAGAGCACCGTCTGTTCTTCCAGAGGACCGGGGTTTGATTCCCAGCACCGACATGGCAGCTAACAACTGTCTGTAGTTCCAGTTCCAGGCAAATACCAAGATAAATAAATAAATAAAGTTAAAAAAAAAAGAAAGAAATGGCTGATCTACAGAGAAAAAGGCATACAGCAAACATTCCCAAAAAAGCAGAGGGGTATCTTTGGCTATTGGAGGAAACAGATGCTGTGGTGGTGGAAAAAAACAAAGCCTAATATTCTTGAATAGAATTTTTTTTTTTTTTTTTAGTTTGGCAAAAGGAGGTCCTTTCCTGTACCCTGCTGAGGCTGCTCAAGAGCTATGGTATGTCACTTCATGATGGCAACTAATGATGCTGTTCTGAAGAGGCCGGAGCAGAAGGGTGCAGAGGCCGACCGGATCATTGAATATCTCAACAGCAGGTTGCTCTTCTCAAGGAGAAAGCAGTTTTGCAGTCAACTTTGAGAGCAGAAAAGAAACGTCAGAGTTGAAGATGCTAAACTGGAGAAAGAAATAGAAGAACTAGGGGCTGGAGAGATGTCTCAGCGGTTAAGAGCACCGTCTGCTGTTCCAGAGGACCTGGGTTCGATTCCCAGCACCCACATGGCAGCTACCAACTGTCTGTAGTTCCAGTTCCAGGCAAACACCAAGGCAAATAAAATAAAATAAATAAATAAAGTTAAAAAAAAAAAAAAGAAATAGAAGAACTAAAGCAAGAGCTAATTCAGGCAGAAATCCAAAATGGAGTGAAGCAGATTCCAGTCCCATCTGATACTGCACTGCAAGCTACCTCTGCGGTTTCTGAAAATGTGGTCCAGTCTGCATCGGTATCAACTACCTCTTCTAGTATGAAAGAACAGATTAAAGGAGGGGGAAGAAGAAAAGAAGATAAGAGAAAGCTGAAAAGAAAGGAGAGAAAATGGAGAAAAAGCAGCAGTCAACAGCAACAACTGCTGGCTCTAAGACAATAGATGCTTCACATCTGGATCTTCACACTGGTTGTATCATTACTGCCCAAAAAAACACCGTGATGCACATTCATTGTATGTAAAAGAAGTCGATGTGGGAGAAGCAGCCCCGAGGACAGTTGTCAGTGGACTGGTGAATCATGTTCCTCTAGAACAGATGCAAAATCGGATGGCGATTTTACTTTGTAATCTGAAGCCTGCAAAGATGCATGGAGTACTGTCTCAAGCAATGGAGATGTGTGCCAGTTCACCAGAGAAAGTGGAAATTCTGGCCCCGCCCACTGGGTCTGTTGTTCCTGGCGACAGAATTACTTTTGATGCTTTCCCTGGAGAGCCTGACAAGGAGCTGAACCCTAAGAAGAAGATCTGGGAGCCGATCCAGCCTGACCTGCACACTAATGCTGAGTGTGTGGCCACATACAAAGGAGTTCCCTTTGCGGTGAAAGGGAAAGGGAGTTTGCAAGGCCCAAACCATGGCCAATAGTGGGATTAAATAAGTGCTTTGTTACTGAAAGACATTGGAGAAACCTTAATAACAATGAAGAGGAGTATATTTGTCACTTAGACATTAAAAAACATTTGGCAAAAGGAAAAGAGTCTCATCAAGGCTTAGATCACAATAAGCACCACACATTGTGTTGGTGTGCTTTCCAATACTGTACTAAAATACCTTAGATAATCCACCAAAAAAGACGAAAAGTTCCCTTTTGACTTTGTCATCCATTGGTGGTTGGCCTATTGTTTGGGGGCCTCTGGTAAATTCTGAAGTGGAAAAAAAAAAAAAAAAAAAAAGCAAAAAAAAAAAAACAAACCCAAAATCCTACTCATCTTATGGTACCTGGAGAGAGAGAGAGAGAGAGAACAAAGCAGTGAGTGAGTTACTTGGGGATCAAACCTTGAACACAGGCTTTTGAGGGACTCTAACACACATGTACACCTTTTCTCTTTGACTTACCCATTCTCCAAGGTCAGGTTTGCTTAGCTTAAGGAGCATAACTGTTTCCTCAGGAAAGACTCTTCTAACAAGGCAATCCTACCAGCAGGCCAAAGAGACTAGGAGACCAGCTGATCTCACGCTAATCCAAGCCTAGCCTAGATAAACAGAACTGTCCAGCCAAGTCATAGATTTCTGTAAAATAGTAAACTGCTGTGGTTACATGTGTGAACTGATAAGCAGTGGCAAGCTAACTGACACAGTTACCTGAAATGTTCCAGAAATATTTCTGAAAATCTAAATCAGCTAAAAACACCCATGCATGGGGTCTCATTACACATCTATTTTCCTGTGTTACCTGAGTTTGATTTCTGTTATTTGCAACCAGGAGACTTCTAAGTGGACCAGAGTTTATAGAACCTGAGGATACTAGGAAGAGCATGTTATCCTTACATGGTCCCCTAAAAAGGAGCAAGATCTGTGATGTGGCCACTCAAAGATAACTAGCTGGGGGAAGGGGCCGGTATTGAGGATGTAGTTAAGAAAACTAATGAAGCATTCAGTTTGGGGGAAACTAATTCAAGGATTCGATTACAAAATGACAGCATGGAGAAAGCAGGGAAGGAAGGTTGGAAGACAATGAAGCACAAATGAGTGATACTCACAGACTGGGCTCCGCAAGCCTGTACCTGCCCCTGTGCTGGTAGAGACACTACTGTGTTCTGCTTTGGATCCACTGATGAGGTGCCACCCATCCAGGGATGGAACGTTGACAGTACAGTTACAGCAGCAAATGCCATCCTAGCTGAGACAGTGAGGGACCAGAAGCTATGGGTGAATCCCTTTCCCACCACTTCTGCCTTCCAATATCTTGCCAGTAGCTATTAGCCCTAAGCAGAAGCCTGCTGGCATAGGAGTCTCCAGTAAGCAGCTTGGAAACTTCCTGCTATCTAAACAGTAACAGCACTAAGGACAGGAGCAAGTGACTCATACAAGGGAGGTAACAATGAAGGGTTAAGGATCTCACAGCCAAATCTAAGGACGCTGAGCTACCGCTGATGGTAGAGAATGAATAAGTTAATAGTACTTTGTATCATTTGGAGTCCAGAAGGTGAGCTCCTAGAGGTGTGGGCATATAATACCCTGTAACAGGGAAGAGAAATCTAAACATGACAAATTGACTCTTCTCATCACAGTTAAAGCAAACTCAGAGATTAAACTTAATGCAGAAAACTGAAAGGATTGCATTTCTTTTAACCAGGGTATTTGAATGAATATTATATAGCCCACAGGATGGCGGAGCTTCAAGCTGCCACAAAGCGAACAGATGCCTTAAGAGGCCCGCACACATGCCACACAGCCATTAGAGAGCCAAGTGCACTGACTTGTGAATTAAGCCTCCCACTAAGTCATGCTGCATCCAAGCTTTGGTACCTAAACCTTCAACATGTTGGTGGTGGGGTCTCTACTGCTATCATTCTCATGTGACATTGATAGAGTCATTTAAATGTATATGCTGTATTTGAGTGCACCCCTATGGGAGCAACTCAAAAATGTAAATGAATCTAAAGCATAAAAAGTCCTCCTTTGCCATCTGCATTATGTAGCCAAGACCTAGGCAGCAAAATCTAGAGCGAGACTGCAGATCAGAGGTGCTTGAACTCGCCCATACTAAAGCTTAGGCCCCTGGAGCTTGGATGAGACGGTCCCAGCTTATTGTACTGCCAATGGGAGAACCAGCTTATGTTTTAGGGCTGCAACTAATGGATGTATTTTTACTGAAGGGTATTCTCACGATCTGAAAATTCTGACGAGTCCATTTAAAACGTGGTTCTCTACCTTCCTCGCACTGTCACCCTTTAACACAGTTTCTCAACTTGGGGTGACCACTTGCTAACTGTAATTTTGCTACTGTTATGAATCATAATGTAAATATTTGATATGCAACCCCCTGTGACAGGATCATTTAACTCCCAAAGATATCTTGACCCACCGATTGAGAACTTCTGATTTAAAGTCCTGAGTTAACTCCTTTTGAATACAAGGTATTAAGACAGTTAACTGCACACCTGCAATGTTCTAGAACATTCCACCAGAGGAGGCTGCAATGTCAGGCAGTTAAGGGTTCTTGTCGAATGGTATGTTACTCCCTTTGAGGAAAATGCCTTTTTTTTTTTTTTTTTTTTTTTTTTTTTTTTTTTTTTTGTATGTTAGACTTAGGCTCTTCCAGTCCTGAAGATTCTGCCTGTTCTCATGAATGCAGTAGGTGTTTGCTGACAGGAAACTAGGATTGCAAACCTGAGAAGTTGAAGGGACTATCTTCTTTAGAGTCAAGCCACATGACAACTCTTCCTGGAGACCAATGAGATCTTTGGCAGCCCCATCAACACAGTTACAATATATATATATATATATATATATATATATATATATATATAAATACATACAAATATGAAGGGACACACCCCAAAGCATACATGGGGCTATTTCCAAGTGCTAGGAGTCAGTGTTTTCAGTTACCCTGACTCTGACTGTTTGCTTCTATGTGTTATCTGGTTGTTCTGTGATACACATGTATACATATATCACATACTTTTCTTCATACCTAAAAATTATCCCAGGGCCAGGGGTGTGGCTTAGTGATACAGCGATTGCCTCACACGCACATGACACAGGGTATGATCTCTAGTGTTTCAAATAAATACATTTATTAATAGATTGATTAATTACCCCAAAGAAGAAAGCTGCATGTATTTCCTTTCTCTGCAGATCCACATCTGCTTGCTTTGGATTCTGTGATTGTTTTCTAAGATGTATTTGAACATCCTTCCTTTCCTGTAATCTCATGTGTTGAAGTATAATTTCCACTCATCAATGACGGCATTATCTGGAGCAGCAGCATCTGGTTGTGTGCTGATCATCTGATTGATAGTGTCTAGTTGTCATTATTGGTGCTTAGCTTCCCTCTGTTTAGGGATAAAAGGATAGAGCTGTGACCCCAGCCTCCAGGTAAAGACGCCTGCAGGCCCTGATGCTGTTTGTTGGGTCCTGTCAGCTGTAGTCACCAGCCTTCCAGCTTTCTACAGATCTCAGAAGAGTCTCTAAAGAACAAAGAAGACACATATGCTTTAGAAGAAAATATTCATAGTCTTTTAATCTGGAATCTCTCACTTAAGTAGTTTGGGGGCTCCAAATATCTAGATTAAAAAAAACCAGTTTTTATTTTAGATAGATACTATTAGGCCATTTGTGTCAAAATAATATTACAATCTCCTGGGAATACATTTCTAGTAGGGTAATGAACATCTGGGAAAAGGTAAATTTATTTCAAGTTGGCCGTAATTTTTCTCTACAAATATTAATGTTCTATTTTTGAATGCTAGAAGTGTTTTCTTTATAACTACAGAATTTATTATATAAGAAACAGGATTTACATTTAAGTAAGTCTAAATGAGAGCAGCTGGAAAATTTTAAGTATTTGTCCCATCACAGAATTTTATTAAATTCTTTTTAAGATTTTGGATAATAGTTGAGTTGTCCAGTGTGAAATGGTCACCTCTGAAAACATACACACAAGCATCATTATATGGACTCAACATATTATACTTAGGAGTGTGTGATAGGTATAATATATGCATGTAGTAGCAAGTGATTAAAAAATAAAATAAAAAGCCAAAATCTGAAGGAGAGGGGAAAGGACTCCATAGGTGTATTAAAATAGTCTAAACCTTAGAAAAGAGAACATCTTTAATTCCAGCATTGAGGAAGCAAAGGCAGGCAGATCTCTGGGAAGTCAGCCTGGTCTACATAACGAATTCAATGATACCCACACCTATGTAGAGAGATTCTGTCTCAGACACACAATCTCAGAAATAAACAAAAAAAAAGTTATGTCTACATAGAAAAGAATAACATGCAAAACCCTTTTTGAAAGAATTTTGACCTTAGGACCCTTCCCAGCTTATTTTTCCCAGTGTACTTTTGGAATGTGGCATCTTCCTGAAGATACACACCACAAACACATGGAAAGAAGTTATAGCCCACAATTGGATAAAACTAATTCTTAGCCTTAGAAACACTTATATTAGGCAAAGAATCAAAATAATTTTTAGGATTCATTTCTTTGGTCAGAGACTAGTAGTTAGAAGGCAGCCACAGAGTCACTACAATGAGTGAGTCAGTAGGCGGAAAAGAAACACAGAGCCAAATCTGTGCTATGAAGAAAGACAGACCTGGAGACCTAAAGGTGATTAGGAACAACTTGATGTGAGTGGCCTGCACTGCCACCTGAGACCATGATGATATTCGGGCTCTTGGTGCTACCAAGGGTCATGTATGATCCTATGGTCTTACTACAGCTGGGGTCTATGTTGATGGCCATGGTTATTACCACTGAGGTCAATGTGGGTGTCTGAGGTCTCTGTGCTCTAGTCTGAAGTCAAGTTGATGTTCAAGAGCTGCACTGAGCTGGCTCTGCCCCCTCACTGGCCACTGTATAAAAAAGTTCTTGTGTGCCAGTGGAAATGTGGGTGCAGGAGAGCTAGCCTTACCCTCATGCCTGGGATGAGTGCATGAGCTGGCAGGCAAACCTCACCTACCACCCAGGGTAACATCCAGATATTAAAAAGTCTCAGTAAGGGTCCGTTATTGATAGTGTACCATAAGCCAGAAGCAAATAAAGCTGTTTGAGCAAAAGAATACACTACATGTCACACAAGAACTTTTAATACCACTACAATTTGTTGACAGAGTTTCTCTGTGTCCTAGAAGCTGCTCCAGAATAACCACATTGAGATTTGATATTAATTATAAAAGCTTGGGCAATAGCTAAGGCTTGTTACTAGCTAACTCTTACATTTTAAATTAATCCATATTTCTTATCTATGATCTGCTGAGTAGCTTGGTACCTTTCCCAGTAAGTCAAGTCATCTCTTTCTCTCTGCAACTCTTCCTGATTCTCAGACTCCCACCCATCTCCTTCCCAATATCCTCCTAGTCTGGCTCTCTCACCCAATCTCTTCTGGTGCAGCCATAAGTAGTCAGATCTTTATAACCAATGAGAGTGTTACATACTTACAGTGTACAAAGATTGTTCTACAGCAACAATGAATGAGTATGTGATGTAGAGGCAGTCAAAAGAGAGAAGAATGATCTGTGCACGGTTGTTGTTGATGGAGGAGCAGGTCCTTACCCAGAAGGGCTGACAAGATAAGTTTTTCCTTTTCTAAATTTTACTTTTTAAAATATTCTTTTGGGAAGGAAGTTCCAAGGGTAGAGAGCAGATATGGAAGGACTGAAAAATGAGTGAGATTTGGGTGCATGATAAAAAAATTCCAAATATTTAATTAAAAATAAGTTTAAGAAAATATTTATTTATTTTTATTGTATGTGTATGTATTTTGCCTGCATGTATGTAAGTGTATCACATATGTGCCTGGTTCTTATGGATGCCAGAAAAGGGTGTTGCTCCCCTGGAATGGCAGTTAAGGGTGGTTGTCAGCCTCTGTGCAGGTGCTGGGAACTGAACCTGGGGCCTCTGCAAAAGTTGCAAATTTTCTTAAGTGCTCAACATCTCTCTAGCCTCAAAATTTTTTATTTGTTTGTTTGCTTGCTTGCTTTTGAGATATGATTTCTCTGTAAATCCCTAGCTGTCTTGGACTCACTCTAGACCAGGCTGGCTTAGAAATCAGAAATTGGCGTGCCTCTGAGCCCCCTACCTCTCATCCTCACCATGCCCAGTTTAAAGGCTTGTGCCACCCCAGCACCCAGCTCAATAACTTTCTTTTACCTGCTTAATAATGTTACTTTATGGCAATTTATACATCTGCAATTGAAAATGGAAATAATGCAAAATAGTATTTTTGTAAGCTTTTTGTCTCATTTTGCTTGTTTTAGGCATTTTTTTTTTCTTTTTGGTCTTTGCTTGTCTTTTTTTCTTTTGGTTTCTGTATGTGTGTGTGTGTGTGTGTGTGCGTGTGCATGCGTGCGTGTGTGTGTGTGTGTGTGCGTGTGTGTGTGTGTTTGTGAAGAATCTTTTAGTGTGCTTCATGGTTTTGTTTGTTTAAGAGGGAGAAAGGGTGCAGGGTTGGGTGGTTAGGAAGGTGAGGAATATTTGGGAGGAGTTGGGAGAAATGAAATGATCAGAATATAATGTATAAAATTTTTTCAATTAAAATGTTAAAAGAGCAAAACTGAAATATTTTTAAAAGATGAAAATGGATGTGATGACTGAGTGACAAGAATTTCCACATTCTCTTATTCTGAACTTCCTTGCCCAACCATTTATATAGCAGATAGAGCATCAATCTGTATGTCAAAGTGGATACCAACACTTCTGAAACTCTGGAATACTGAGTGGGTGGGGAGATGAGAAAGGACTGGGATGGAATTATTTTTTTCTCAGATTTGCTCAAACTGACACATAAACTAACATGCTAAATGTGGCCATACTTTTATTCATTTAGGAAGGAACAGGGGGAGAATACTGGGTGAGAAGGGGAATATGAGTCAGAAGTGCACAGATGCATGTACACAGGAATCAAGAGTCATTTCAACTCTGTCTTCATTTGCAGACTCCTAAAAATGCTCCTGCATTTCAACATCCCTCTTCCTTCCCACACTCTCTTCTCCCTCTTTCTCCTCCTCCTCTTTCTCTTCTCAAATTTCTTCTTGTTAAGCTCAGTAAGGTTCTGTTGCTGGAAAATAAGAGTTCTATGCAATAGAGAAATAATAAAATTATATACCTGAAGAGATAAGTTAAGGAAACTGAGAAAGATTTAAGTACACAGTTATTCATGAGTGCTAGAAAAGTGGAAGTGTTCTAAACATTTGATTATATGACCAATATAAATCATGTTGTGGGGAAATAGCCAATAAAGGTATGTGTACATAATATACTTAAATGAAAAAAAACTGTGTAAGTCTATGTCAAATTATTTGTAAGTTTTGCATTGTACATTAGTACACACAAATGCTGACAATGTCTGAACAAAATGCCAACAACTGTCTATGAATGGCAGAATTGGGAAATTTTTATTTCCTCATTTTAAAAAAGTGTTTCTGTTATCAGTAAGGAACTTGCATTTCTTTTATATTTAAAAAAAACAATGAAGTTTCACATGAAATTAAAATTAAGAAAATGGCTGTAATTTGTTAGTACAGAAATTAAATGAGCAGATAAGGAAAACTAAAATATGTAACAGTTAAATACAGAGACTTCAGCAATAGCTTAATACCAATTAAAGCTTGACTATGGTACTCATGAGAATGGGAAACAAAAGTAATTCCCTGAAAGTGAACTACAATTTGATTGTCACAACTATATTTGTGGCTAAACAAGGGGCTTTTATGTAACTAAATAAACAGCCTGTAGTTTGTAAGCATCACTCCTTCTCTGTGGGCAAATAGTTACCTTCCCACATCAAAATATAAATCCTACAGATAATAAGTCTACCCTGAAGGGAAGGCACGTGCTAAGATATGAGCACACTATGATGGACTGCCATTTATATTTAAAACAGAAACTGAAAAGAATCAATGGAAAAGTAAAAAAATCAGCAGATTGTGCATTAAAAAAGTTTTTTGCAAATACAGATTATCTAAACTCTGACTTATTCAAATATTAAACTCTCTCTCTCTCTCTCTCTCTCTCTCTCTCTCTCTCTCTCTCTCTCTCCCTCTCTCTCTCTGGCTACCTGCTTGGCATATTACCCCTTCTAACCTACTTTATACCAAGCAGCTTCAATCACAAGATGGGATTGGCAGTATTTCAGAAATGCTTTTTAACAGTACAAAACCTTTTTTTGGAAACTGGGATTAGCTTGCCACAAATATGGGTATGTAAAAGTAGGCACTGGCTTATGCAATATTTATTCAAGTGGAATTCTTCCAATATTTTCTGGAAGGTACTTTTCAACGATGCCATTCTGTGGGCCAACATCTTAGAGAAAGTGCATAAGAGTGTTCATCTTATTTTTAATTAGTGTTTTAAGCATTAAAAATGTATACATGAGAGAAGCTAAATGTCAGATTTTCTGCATAGTGAGTGATTAATTTTAATAAAGTTTAATTGAAAATAAGATGAACTCTAATTTCTCTCTGTCAGCACACACCTAGCAAACTTATTACTTAGCAGGAGTGACTGTCTCCCTCCACATTAATCTGTACCAGGAGTTATCTACACTACTGAATCCCTATCTTGCCTGTCTACTGTCTCCACCAACAGCTTCTTTAATCCAGCCTCTGGCTAAGTGTGGAACTGAATGGCATGCTTTCCTCCACCCATTCTGCATGCCACAATGGCCTCAATGTTTCCACTCACCCAGCAGCTTCCCTTTCTTTTCATCTTGACTTCTGGGGTGTAGTCAGAATTTCTTTGGACTACCAGTTCCCAAATAATGACACAGAGACTTCTTATTAACTATGGAAGCTGGGCTTCAGCTTAGGCTTGTTTCCAACTAACTCATAACTTAAAGTAGCCCATTTATATTAATCTATATTCTGCCATGTGATTCATCACCTCTTCCCCATACTGTGTGTCTAACTCCCTCCATGTCTCATTGATAAAACCACAGATACCTCAGATTCTTCCCCAGTACCTCTCTCTCCCCCAGAAGTCCCATCTATTCTTTTCTGCCTAGCTATTGGCCATTCAGCTCCTTCTTAAATCAATCAGAAGGCAGCTTTGGCAGAGTCATATTTTCACAGGGTACAAAAAATTTATCCCACAACACTAGAGTCTGACTCTCCTCTGGATTTTGGTCTATAGGATACTGGCCATCTGTAAAGTATTTTAGAGAACTTATGTACTCAGATTTATCTCAACTTTCACTTGAGTCCTTTAGCTTAGCTACAACTGTCAAATTTACCATAGAGCTGGGGCCTCATCTAGGATAAAACCTATCATTCTGCTCCCTGAAGCTATTGTCTTTCTTCATTATTCAGTTACTAAATTGATCAGTTCTTGTAGAGTTGGCCTTTTAAGTTTCTCTCATTATGGGGCTGGAGAGATGGCTCAGAGGTTAAGAGCACTGACTGTTCTTCCAGAGGACCTGAGTTCAATTCCCAGCAACCACATGGTGACTCACAACCATTTACGATGAGGTCTGGTGCCCTCTTCTGTAAAACTGTAAGCATAATAAATAAATAAATCTTTAAAAAAAAATTTCTCTCATTGTTTCATTCCTGTGAAGAGACACCATGATTAAGGAATCTCTTATTAAAAAATAAATAAATAAATAAAAAAGCATTGATTACAGTTTCAAAGGTTTAATTCATTATTGTCATAGCAGAAAGCATGGCAGCACACAGGCAGACATGGTGCTGAAGAAGTAGCAGAGGGCTCCACATCCCAGAAAGAGAGAGAGAGAGAGAGAGAGAGAGAGAGAGAGAGAGAGAGAGAGAAGGAGAGAGAGATTGAGGGAGGGAAGGAGGGAGAGAGAGAGAGAGAACCTGGCATGTGTTTTTGAAACCCCAAAGCTCACCCCTAGTGACACACCACTTTTTCCTAATCCTTAAACCCTAAACCACACCTCCTAATCCTTCTAATCCTTTCAAACAGTGGCACTCCCTGATGACTGAGCATTCAAATATATCCTCTTATGAGGGCCATTCTTACTTAGGCTACCTCACTCTTCATTTTTCTTTGCAATTACTATCCTTATGCTGTTATGTAGGGTTGTTTATGAATCAGTCTCTCCCTACATTTGTCTGACATTAGATCTCTCAAAATAATTAAAACATAGGATTGTAAATTGGTAGTTTCTTGGTCATTGATCCCCAAAAGAATGACTGATATTCTTAAGGATGGGAAATAAGGAGAATAAATTTAATGATATCTTCTGCCATTGGTTATAATAACTGGTACTTGGTCTTACCAGGTTCTTATAATAAAGTTTTCGAAACACTTCTCACAAAGCTCACTCAGGAGATGAACAAGGTCAATACCAGTTTAAAAGTTCCTATCCCCCTGTTGCATAACTTTATCTGGAAGCCGTATCTACTCTTGCCAGATAGGACATCGTGAACTTGTTATTCTCCTACCTTGGTCTCTTCATAAGTAGCTGGGACCATGGGCACATGCAGTTCAGGGAAGATACTTGAGTGACTTCTAATCTAAAGGCACATTCTGTTCTTTGTTCTTAAAGATCTACTTTGTGTCTCCTTTCTACAATGGGATTCTACCTCAGTGGCTTATGATTATGCAGTGTTAGTAAAATACTATGATAGGGGCTGGAGAATTAACCCAGCAGTTAATTGTACTTGTTGCTCTTGCAAAGGACCCAGGTTTGATTCTCAGTATTTGCATGATGGCTAAAAACCATACATAACTCCAGTCCCAAAATATCTGATAACCTCTTCTGACCTAATAATCACAAGCTACTGAACTGGCCACTTATGTAGTGCACATACACACATGAATATAAAACACTCAAACACATAAAATAATGAAGTAAAAAAAAATCTAAAAAGTTTTGCCAAGCATGGTAGCACCTGCCTTTAATCTCTTCACTTGGGAGGTAGATCTCAGTGAGTTCTAGTTCAACCTGGTCTACAAAGTAAGTTTCTGCACAGTCAGGCCTACGCAGAGAAATGCCATCTCAAATAAGCAACAAGAAAAATATTATAATAGGTCAGTCCATCAGTCACATTCAATTTCCTCTGTCACATACATACAGAGGACCCAGGTCAATCCCATGCTGGCTCCCTGGTTTTCTTTAAGGTTATAAAACATCCTTCAGAACATCTGCCTAGATGTTACCAATACTATCACTTATGCAATAATCCCCTTACTCAGCTACCCAAGGATTACACAAATGATTTTAAACGTTTTTTTTTTTTCCCCACATCAATTTCTCTATGTAACCCTGGCTGTCCTGTCCTCTGTAGAACAGGCAGACCTTGACTCACAGAAGTCCTACTACCTCTGCCTCTGAGTGCTTGGTATTAAAGTCATATGCCACCAACGCCTGGCATTTTTAAACTCCTTATCCTTAGATTAAGGTTAAATTTCTTCAGTAACTTAGGTTCACCATCTTGCATTTTTTTTATATTTACAACTCACACAAATACATTTTGCATTCTATTCTCTGTTCTATAAGTTAGAAGACTTTAAAAATTCCTATTATGTAAAAATCAGATGAAAACACCCAAACTATGCTTATATCCTACATGCAAATAGTGCTTATTTTTAGAATAGTCTAAAAATGAGATGGAAAAAACAAATTCACTTTCTTCATTCCTTTGGTTAAACAGCTAAAGAATTTGTTGGGCCCTTTACCCTTTCATCAGGTTTTTCTATGTTAAGTTCTCAGAAAACATCTCCTAAAGAAAAAGAGTTGAGAAGTTATTTAAAGCATAAATAAATGTCTGTAATGTTTGTAAAGCATTAGGACAAAAATTAGACAATGTATTTTCAATAAGTAAATACCTATTAAGCATTCTTCATGAAGAGTCATTATAAAACTGTGTTCACTACTTTTCAGAAAACGGGTTGTTTTCTATTTACACAAAATTTGTTTCGTTTTACTTTGTGTTTTGAGACATGGTCTTTCTATATAGCCCTGCATGTTCCAGATTAATTAATTATTATTGTTAATTAATATAATTAATAAGCATTCACTCACAAAATAATTCTCAGAGGCTAATATTAATTAAAAAACTGTTTGGTCTATGGCTCAGGCTCATTACCAACAAGCTCTTACAATGTAACCCATTTTTACTAATCTGTGTATTGCCAAATGGCTTCAAGGCTTTACCTGTGTTCCATTACATCTTCCTTTCTGGTAGCAGCCTGCAGTGTCTCCTGACTCCTCCCTCCCCCTTTATCTCTGGTTAGATTCTCTGCCTGCTTCTAAGCTGCCTTGCTATAGGACAAAACAGTTTCTTTATTAACAAATTGCAATAAAGCATATTCACAGCATACAGGAAGACATCCCACATCACTTCCCCTTTTCTGTCTAATCAAGATGGAAGGTTTTATTTATCAAGCAAGAATTACAGTGATAATATCTACTCTATTTGTATTTAGCAAAATTTAAGAATATATTCTACCATCTATTTTTGTGAGGATAAAATTTCATATCTAATTTATCTTTTAACATAACTAAGGAAAACTATAATTACAACTATCTAGTCTTCATCTCTATCAAAGACCACAGAAGGATATATTATTACCTGAGTAAGAAAATGCAGTGTAAACAACTTCTAAAATTCTAGAAATGACAGAGACATCTGGCTTCCTGACAGTCCCTAAAGTTCCTCTACAATGTTGGAGCATCCATCTTCAGCCTACAGACCTAGAGTCTCTGGCACACCTTTCAATGAAGCAGGAAATTTGAAGGACTGCACTGCCCATTCTGGCATAGTTTTCAGTTGCTTCTCCTTGTGTCCTGCAGAATGCTTGGCAGTCTCTGTGAAATAGGATCCTGAAGGACCATCTCAGCTTATTCTGCCAAAGTTCAGTGGACATTTTTCCTATGGGTCCTGCATGTCCAGTTTATACAGCATGTCAAGCAGTCAAGGCAAGAACAGTTCCTTGCCCAATGACTAACTTTTGCCACAAAAGTTAGAAAGGAAACTCCATATGGAGTTTTTTCAATGCCCATCATCCTCTTGAAGTAGATTTGTGCTGCCAGGAGCAGACATGTCTCACTGTCTAAAAAAGTCTAAGTTCTTAAAACATTTTAATTTTCATATTCTGTAGGTCTTTCAGGTGTTTGAAGATTACCTAATTGAAATATATCCTTGTATATCTAAAAAAAAAAAAAGCTAAGTAACTTAACTATAAGTTTGATTATCATAGATTATTAACTATTAATATGCATTTCTTAATTATACAATTTAAAAGGAATTGCATATGCATAATGCATAAGAGTAGAAATATACATACAGTGTAACAAAATTAACCTTAAATTTGTATCAATAAACTAAAATCAATATAAAATATTTAAAACAAGTTGTTGCCTTTTAAAAGTAGATTCAATAATCTACCTTTTTATCCTATTATATTTAGATTCCTTTTTATTCTTTAGAAAAACATTGACTATGACCAATAGCAAAGCTCTATAAACAATAAAATAAACATTCATAATCTATTTTTGGAGGAGTGTGTGTGTAGTTTTTTAAGCTACTTCCTGCTGATTGGGAGTGCTGGTAATCTTTGAGAGACTCAAATATGGTTTCTTCCATCTGAATCTGGTTTTATTGTGCATCTTTAATTATTTTTTTTAACCAGGAGAGTTTTTAAATTGCAACTTTGGAGCTAGAACTTTTAGTTTCTAGCTCTGCTCTGCTCGGCTTTTCAACATGATGGAGGTACCAATGAATCATATTTACCTGTTACATATCTACTTTAGAAGCAGTATTAAGTATCGTGGAGCTGGGTTTTCAAGCCCATGGCTGTGCTCCCAAGCCCACAAGCAGTAGCTTGTATTACCCATGAAAAAGAAACTTCAGAAATTAGCCATGCAGCTTATCTCATGTCTGCTGGGCCGGAGGCTGGTTACATCTCTGCTGCCACTGGCATAAGACCGTGAGACTAGGAAACTCAGGGTGGCTCCATTTCTGTGAGTTCAGAATTTTTTAAAATCTTTTTCACTGCCTGACAGCGGACACCATTAGTAGCTTCAAGTTTGCTGACCCACTTGGGCCTGCAGTCCAAAGGAATCTTTTCTACCTACCTGCTGTCCAGCTTATAAAAAAATTACCCAGAGGCTAATATTAATTGCAAACTGTTTGGCCTATTACTCAGGCTCTTATAACTCAGCCCATTTTTTATTAATCTATGTATTGCCATGTGGCTCTGAGGCATTACCTGTATCCCATTACATCTTTCTTTCTGTAGGGTAGTTTGCAGCTTCTCTTTGACTCCGCCCTTCTCCTTTATCTCTGCTTGGATATCCTGCCTGCTTCTAAGCTGCCTTGCCATAGGCCAAAAGAGTTTCTTTATTACCAATGGTAATAAAGCATATTCACAACATACAGAAAGCCACCCCACATCAATGGGTAGCTCATTGTTGCTTTTGAGAGTTGTTGAGAAAATATTTCCTTGGGGACAGGTTAGGATTAGAAACTTCAGTCTTTATTCACTTAGCCTTCCCCCTTTTACACATCATGTTATATAGTGCAGAAGTCAACATGTTATATACTAATATAAATGATTTGTGGGGTAGTTCACCATCTTCATTAAAACCAAACCTGTGATAGCTTTGTAATGTGACAGCAGTTTGCCTGTAAAGAACAGATAGTAGGGTGACATTGAAGGAAGTAGGTCACTAGGGTGTATATCCTGGGGGCTGTCATCTCTCTGCTTCCTCAAGAGAAGATGCTTTGTGGCCAGTTACATGTTCCTACAGTGGCAATGATGTTCTACTCAGACACATGGGTCTGAGCAACCACAGATTGATTTGCCTGCAACCATAAGGAAATTGAATCTTTGTTGGTATTTTTCAGGTAGTTGTCACAGCAATACTGATGAATGAAGAGAGGCTCCATTTACTGAAATAAGGAAGACAGAGAAGCAGGATGGAGAAGTAAAGAAGCAAGGCTGGCTGGCTTCACTGGGGCTCCCTGGAACCTCTTATAACATAACTTGCCTGGGTCCCAGCATTAGTCTGCCTGGGCCCTGACTCTCATTCTCTCCAGTAGAGAAAGAGAGTTTACTTGGCCTTGGAGACTGCATGCTTCATTCCCTCCAATCCGTGACATCCTTCTGATCAAGCCTCCTCGTGCTCACACTAGAGATCATCAGTCACCTCTTCCTGACTTCTCATCTTGTAAAGATTTGGCTTTGGCCCACAGAGACTGAAAGGATCAGTTGCTCAAGTTGAGAGGCCAGAGTTTTCACACTGGTCATATAAGGAGAAGAAATAGGTGTGAGGGAATAAATAATCTCAAAATTAAAAGTATTCTGCAGGTTCTGTAAGAGCACACTGAGCAAGAAATCATATGTTAATTAGTTTTAGTGATTTTTCAAATTCTGAAAGCAAAGTCTTCTAAATTTTAAGTAACATAGCCCCAAACTTAACACAAGCTACCCTTTTAATATATGTCTTTACATAATGAAGTATGGAGCTAGTTGTCATATTTCTTTGAATCATACAGTTAACCACTGTAGGCAGATTTTTCTGTCTCATCTACCAGCTCCCAATAGCCACATGGAGATTTGTTATTAATTATGAAAGCTCAGTCAATAGCTTAGGCTTGTTTCTAACTAGTTCTTATAACTTATATCTTTTAATCTACATTCTTTTGTGGCTTGGTTGCTTCTATTTTGTAAAGTCCATATCCATGCTGCTTGCTCTGCATCATCTGGTGTCTCTGTCCCTCTTCCCCCACCCCCCCGCCTCTCTCCCTGGAAATCCTGTCTAGCTATTGGTCATGCAGCTTTTTATTAAACCAATCAGAATGACATGCCTTCACAGTGTGCACAAAGATTATTCCACAACACTGTGATCAATCAATCTAAGTGACTCTTTAACATTTCAATTATCTTGCCAGTTAAAAAAAATTGAATGCTTCCAGTCTTACATTACCTCAGAAATTATGATTATATTTCTAGACTCTTGTTTTCTCATCATAAATAATGTTTTAATCTGGATTGTCACTCTCTTTAATGACATCCTAAGATTTAACCTCTTTCCTCGGAGACAGAGAAAAGTTAAAAAAGATTTCTGGGACTTGGTAGGGATTGGGGGTGGCTCAGTAAGTAAAGTGTTCACAGAACAAGCATGAGCCTCGAAGTTTGGAACCCCAGAGGCAAGTCAGGGAGGAGCATGGCCATGGACTGATGGCCCTAGAGCTAATGGAATACAGGAGGATCCTGGAAATGCATTCCCCAGTCAGCCTAGCCAAATTAGGTAGAGTGAGAGATGGTGCCTCATAAAAAATAGTAGAGAGTGATAAAGGAAGGCATTTGACATCAGTCTCTGGTCTTTACTTTTTAGGCAAATGCACCTGATCACATACATACATACCCCACATCTACACACACACACACATATATACACCTTGTACTATAAAAGCTAGAATCAGAAACCAATTCTTTATCTATAAATACAGAATTTTAAAGTGATCCCTTTTCTCCCACATAGACAGAATTCTTGTTCTTAAATATGAAATAATGTAATCAAATGAAGATGTGACTGGTTTTAAAATAATCTAATCATATATTTAGTTGGAAACTGAGATCACTTATGATAAATATTTCCCAGGGTTGTCAGACTAGTTCTTTCTCTGGCATTTTGCAAGCTGTTTGGTAAGCTAGATGAATATTGGCTGTGTTTTCATTCAGGTCTAGTGATGGGATCAGTGAGAGGTTCTCAGCTCTGGAATTCACTTCCTCGATGGTCCCACTGATTATGAATTTACTATTCTTCAGGGAATGGCATTAAATGTTTTCTTCTCAGGGAAAATTACTCTCAGGATTTAATGTGGAATGAGATTTCCATATCAAATAACCAATTAAAGTATTTTAAATCATTTTTATGAGTTAAGAATATAGAATGATAAAGTACTTGCCTGGCAATACCCAGCTCTAGTTCAACAAACTGCAATAGAAAAAAAAAAACCTAGCATGTTTATGAGAAGCATATAGCAAGTATCTTTAGCAATTAGTAAATAATTTTAATGTATTCATACATGCTTCTTGCATATATGTCTAGCAATTACTACTTCAAAATGGAGAATTATATTATTTACACTCCAACACATTTGTACATCTTAGACAATTTTTTGTCCCAAGGAATTGTTTGCCCGAGCATAGTAAATCCTTTTTACTACAAGCATATTGGCTCATACAGCCAGTCTCAGCACTTAGGAGGATGAAGCAGGAGGATTGCCACAAGGTCAAGGCCTATATTGAATATATAATGACTTCAAGACTAAGCCTAGACTACAGAATGAAACCTTGTCTGTCTGAAAAAAAGAATCAACCAACCAAACAACAACAAACCTCATAATGGCAAATTAGGCAAAAGGTAGTATAGGCGGTTTATATGCTTCAAGGAAGTACATATCTGCTATAAGCAATACACCTCATACCCAAACTATGTAAAGTCAATTTGAGCCTCTGTCACAAAGTACCACAAGACAGTCAGCTTATACACAATACAGAATTATTTCTCAAAGTTCTGGATGTTGGAAGTCCAACATTAGGGTATTAATATTGTGATGGGTCTCTTCTGAGTTGCAGATAGATACTTTTTAAATCTTCACATGGTAGAAAGAGGGCTAGCTAGCTTTCTGGTATCTTCTTGTGAGCTCACTAATCCCTTCATGAAGAACTGCCCTCCCAAAGGCTCAACTTTAAACACCAGTGCTAAAAATTAAAGTTTCAACCTATGAATGTGCAGTCAGTCACACAAATCTCCCGACCCATCTTTACCATATTAAGATTTTGCTCATTCTGTTCCTCCACGGAGACACAAAGAAGACTGAACACTATCAAATAACAAAACTGTGGTGTGCCTTGACAAGATGCATTTTTTCCACTGACCCCTAGTGCCCCACTGAATGCCAAGCATTTATAAATGACTGGTGATGAGAGAATTGCAAATTCAAAGATAGAACTCTCTGTTTCTCCTCTAATGGTCAAGAAGTCAAATGAAACAAAGGGGGTGTAGGTAAAAAAACAACCAGCCAAGCCTTGAATGACACACCCTAGAAAGTCATTCATGAGAAGTCAGACAGAAACTAGGAAGGATAAGAAGAAGTCTTAACAGATGTTAATTTTCTTGAGTTGCTCAAATTATTTAAGACAATTACAATGGGGGCTGGAGAGATGGCTCAGTGGTTAAGAGCACCATGTGCTCTTCCAAGAGGACCCCGGTTCGATTTCAGCACCCACATGGCAGCTAACAACTGTCTGTAGTTCCAGTTCCAGGCAAACACCAAGGCAAATAAATAAATAAATAATAAATAAAGTTTTTTTTTTTAAAAAAAAAGACAATCACAATGGATTCTAAGTCTTTAATAAATTAGTTTGCATGATTTAGACTGAGAATATAACTGCACATGAGCCAACAAGGATGATTCAGCAACCGAAGAGATGTTGATCCAATAAGAGACAGGCTAGCTGAGATCTAGTATGTTGGTCAATGTTAGAACAAAAAGTTCACAGTAAGTTCTCATCTGTTACCGGTGTCAGTGAAGAAAGACCAATATTCAAATATCTAAATTGAAAGCAAGTACTTGTGGGGTATTGAGCTCAGAGCACAGCTAGATGACCTTGGTTATCTTACAGCAGCCTACATATTTTCTCATGGTCCTCTAGATTGACATACAGATTAAACTTCAGACACTTGAGATCCAACAGATGCAGAACTTCTTTTGATACTCTCCCTTATCACAAACTCCTGGAAGTAAGGCTGCAGTACATTTTGTTGGAGAGAATTTTACTGGCCAGAAGGCAGAAAAGATCACTGTCCCTGACATAAAAACAGACATTATCCCAAATCTTGTCTCCCCTTTATTCCCATGGCCACTTATTTGTTCTTTCTCCCTTTTCTATCCAGTTTTGTATATCAATCTCCATCTTTATCTATCTGACATTTTTTTTCTGTGTTCCTGCACAGTAAAACAAACAAATACATTAGTAATTATCTTATCTTTTTTTCCATTTAAATTATAACCTTGGGTCCAGGAAGCTGGCTGTCAGTAAAATAAATGAAGCCTGCACAAGCAGGAAGACCTGAATTCAGATCCTCAGTGCCCCAGGATAGTTAGTGGTAACCACCTGTAACTCCAGTGCTGAAGAAGTGGCTGGTTGACTCCTTGGAACTCATTGACAAGCCACACTAGCCAAGTTGATAAACCACATGCTTAATGAGAGACCCTTTCTCAAAATATAAGGTGGAGAGCAAAAGAAAAAAAAAATATTTGTTATTGACCTCTGGCCTCTTATCATGTGCACACATGTACACGCACATACACATGTATACATTCCTGTCTGGACAATGTTACATAATAGATACATTAATTAATTAAATCACAACTCCAAAGTAGTAAACTTGGGGGTGGAGAAAATTTTTTTCCTCTCTGACAAAGCCTCTGAGGTAATTAATTTAACCTCCATTACAGACAAACAAAAAGTTAGAGTCAAATTCAGAAAACTCTCCCAGCCCACTGAAGCAGGGTAAGGATTTAAATGTCAGGCTATGCCCTAGAGTCAATGCTACACTACTTAGTAAATTCTTCATATGGGGTCAAGAAGCTACAGTACTTTATGCAAACTTTTAGATAAGTCAGATGCCAGTATTTGTTTCTTGTAGTGCTAAGAACGAACCAGGAACCAGTGTGACAGGCAATTCACACTGAGTTGTACACCATCTCCAGCCTCCAACTTCAGATCATTTATTATGCTCTTTTGATTTTATTTATTTAACTTTTGAGACAGGGTCTCTCTATGAAGATCTGGCTGTCCCTAGAACTCACAGAGATCTGCTGGCCTTTGTTTCCCCGAGTGCTGGAATTAAAGTTGTATATCACCATGCTTAATCCAAACTTCAGATTTTAAGGGTAATTCTTACAAAGCTGGGGCTGTAACTCAGTAATAGAGTATACATATGCTTAGCACTTAGCATTCAAGAGTTTGCCTCCCATCCCTGGGAAACACAGACACACACTCACACACATACACACACACACACACACACACACACACACACACACACAACAAATGAACAAACAAACAAAAACCCAAGCAATTCTTACACCCACTATCAGATGTCTCAATTCTGAATGCTTTGTACACACCAGGGAGGGACACTGTATATCTGGGTGACTGCAAAGTTCACCCCAATTATTTAGTTAAAGGATCAAAGATAAATGAAGCATTTAAGTTTATTTCACTTCCTTCAGAAACAGGTTTCTAAGGTTGACATATGTTCTCATTGGGGAAAAAAAAAATGCTTCCCGTATAACTGAGAAACTGACTCAAGATAAAAGAATCTACTATGAGTCAGATCCACACAGCCCATCACAAGGCAGTAATGAGGAAGACAAAACTTAGACCAAACTGAGACCATTGTCTTCTTGGTACCCCCAGGCAACTCCCGTGGAGAGAGAAACAGCCTGGGTGTGCCTATTCTTAGCAGCTCTGAGGGAGGGCACTACATGAGGTTGTACAGAATCGACTGTGATGAAGAGAAGGATTAACCAACCAACCGAGGAAGGTCCTGGGAGTGGAAAGTGAGTTGCAGGTTCAAAGTTCAACCTGGCATATGAAGCGACTAGAGGAGATACCCAGAGCTGACTGTGAAAGAAGCCAGATTGTGTGCCAACATGGATGTATGTAAGTGTGCTCGTATATGAACACAGAAACTACCTTGTCTTTAAAGTCCACAAAATAGGGCTGGGGGTACAGAATTTTGGTAGAGCACTTGTCTAAGTGAGACCCTAGGTTCCATCCCCAGTACTAAAAAAAAAAAAAAAAAAAAAAAAATCCAAATGGTAAGAATGGATGTCTTTTTGAATATGTTTAGTAGGGGGATAAAAGCAGGAGGGATGCAGGTTTTTGCCTACTTGACATAAGCTAGAGGGTATCCAGGAAGAGGGAACTTCACTTGAGAAAAATTCTCCATTGGATTGGCCTGTGGGGCATTTTCTTGATGTTGGAGGGCCCAGCACATTGTAGGGAGTGTCTATCACTCCCAGGCCTCAGTTGTATAAGACAGCAGGCTGAGCCAGCTGTGGGGAGCAAGCCAGCAACAGCATGGCCTCTGCTTTGGTTCCTGTCTCCAGGTCTCTGCTTGAGATCCTGCCCTGACTTCTCTTTATGATGTAAGCAGAAAAGATGAATAAAGCTCTTTCTCTCCAGTTTACTTTTCCTTGTGGTACTTTCTCAAAGCAATAGAAAGCAAACCAGGATAGATATCCTGGAAATAAAGAGCCCACAAATGAGAATAACCAGAGGCTATTTCTCCCAGGCTTGATATACACGGGAATTAGACAGCATTACTTATGCTTGGCACAGACTCAAAAGCAGGCACGGAGGGTTCTGTTAGGAGTCTTTATAATAAAAGAAAGAAAGATTGGATATGCTCCAACTGGAAAACCTTTGCTTGAAAAGCTAGCGATGAGTTAATTAGAAATGAAACTACTTATGTGAGTGGATGGGGGTTCATATTTGACTTTCTTATTGTAGACCTAAGTTTGAAGTTACCAGTCATTGAGTGTGCACTGACACTTCTGGATTGATTGCTTCAGGACTTCTCATTTAGCTTACCAGGTTGTCTCTACAGAGGCCATGTCAGCATTCTATGTACTTGTGAGGTTTGTGTCTTGTCTGGCTGTTGTGGAATATTAGTTGAAGATATGTTACATTCATTTATGCTGTGGAGTATTTGTTTAATGATGAAAAGATGTGGTACATTCTTTTATGTTGCATTGTTTAATTCTGTGAAGCTTGTTACTTGACTTAATCCACTAGAACACCTGATTGGTCTAATAAAGAGCTGAATGGCCAATAGCTAGGCAGGAGAAAAGATAGGCGGGGCTGGCAGGCAGAGAGAATAAATAGGAGGAGAAATCTAGGGAAGAGGACAAGAAGATAGAGAAGAAGAAAGGAAAGACACCAGGGGCCAGCCACTCAGCCATACAGCCAGCCACTGAGTAAGAAGGAAAGATATACAGACTAAAGAAAGGAAAAAAGCCGAGAGGCAAAATGTTGTTAAATCAAATTGTGATAATTTGTGATAATTTACATTAGAAAAGCTGGCTAGAAACAAGCCAAGCTAAGGCCAGGCAGTCATAAGTAAGAATAAGTCTCCATGTATTTATATGTAGGAGCTGGGTAAAATCAAAAACAAACTACACATTTCTATATCTCAGTATGCACCAAAGTGATCTTAGTGGTTACTAGGTAAAATGTGTAAGGTCCAAAAAATCTAAGTCCATTATTTTTCTTTCCTAATGCTTTACTTACATAATTCTGTGAGATTGTGAACAGTGTGACAGAAAAAAATGGTAGTTGCCTTTTCTATGGTCAACATGGTTATGTTCATATTTTACAGTTAAAGAAGCTAAGGTACCTAGAAGGTCACCTGTCCAGATACCAGTGGGGAATAGTAGGCAGAGCTGAGTTCCAAGAACTCTCTGTCCTGCTATGATCTACAAAAATATAGATGGCCATGCCAACAATGAGAAAGAGGATGCCATTTGGACTGCACAGAACATTGAGTAGAAGCCATGCTGGACTACTACACCACCAACACCAACCCGCTGGTAAGTTAGAGAGTAGAAATGGCTGTCGCCCTCGCCCTGGGCAAACTGATTTACCCAGAGTTACGTGGAAATCCTGCATGAAAGTGTGTGAGTCAGAGTTTTTGAATTCCCCACAGGGGAACTTTGGCTTTTAAAAAAGAGCCTTTCTCTCTCTCTCTCTCTCTCTCTCTCTCTCTCTCTCTCTCTCTCTCTCTCTCTCTCTCTCTCTCCCTCTCTCCCTCTCTCTTCCTCTTTATGTGTATGTATATGGTGCTGGAACCTTGTGAATGCTAAGCATGTACTCTATCACCAGGCTCTGTCTTGACTACAAGGCTTAGCATCACAGATACAGTTACACCTAATGGCAGACTGTTTTCAGTTTCAAATCTGGGAGACACAGAAAAAACACATCCCCTGGGTATTTGAAGAAGTTATAAACAGGCTGACTCTCTTCCTGCGTTCGCGAAATTAGTCTGAATTATTTACTTCACAAATTAAGCACCTTCTAAAGTATTGTGTTTGCCTATGACTTATGAAATATAAAACAATTATTCCCTTTTATTATGAAATTGTGATGTTCTTGAGGCAGGGTCTTCTCTGGTTAGACTAAGCTAATGTGGAACTCAAGATCCTCTTGAAAAGAAGAAATGCTGTGGGTGACAGGTATGTGCACCCACACAATGCTAAATTTGCAAATTTTATTTGAAACTTCTAAATTGTTGGTGAACACACACACACACATGCACACTTGCATTTTAAAATGTTTGTTCCTTAACAGAGGTGATGATGTCATTGCACAAATTTAGTTTTTGTCTATTTTGATACTATATAGATATGATGAGAGTTCAGAGTAACCCCCTAAATATGGTTGTTTGGGGGCACAACGGGCAATCTGTTGTAAAAACAGGATTGCTCTGTAGTTCCTTTATCTACATTAAGACCAAACTGAGAAAGGAAATGAAGTTGCTTCCTTTCCCACCTGAAATCCCATTTCCCATCTCCTTTGGAAATTGCATTGTCCAGCTCCAGATAATCCCTATCTCATGCTAATGCCTGTGTCCTGGGTTCAGATTCCAATCTTTCTACAAACTATTTCCTCCCAGTCTTTATTTACAATCTCTCCAAAACCTTTCCATCCTTTAGTGCCCTTTACCTTCCATTAAAAAAAAAAAAAAAAAAGATACATATCTTTTTTAATGATGTTGACTACTTGGTAAGCTCATTCGTTGATTTTCCTCTTTTTGTAAACCAATAAATATGTTAACCTCCTATGTGTGAGGGATTAGGAGTTAGATTTCCCGATAAGCAGACAGACGGAGAGGGACCATGAGTAGCTAATAAAGTTGGTGAACTTCCACAATGGCTTCTTCCTCACCCTCTAACCTGAGACAAAAGCCTGGAGGCTTAAAGCAAAGGCCCTGAGTGCTTTTTCTCCTGCTGTAGGGCCTCTGCTGATGGAAGGTCAAGGCCAGATCACCTCATCTGTACACAAGAATTGTGAGTCAACCACCCATCCTGTCTTTCTTCAAACTGACAAACTAAATTAGGTGAGAAAGAGGCTTCAGCGAGTGTATGGCCTTGGATATTCAGAGTTCCTACTCTGTATTGGGGCGGGTCTCTTTAACTGTGTGCTTGGGGATGCTGAGATGGTATAAAGCTGATAATGGTACCCAGCACTTCAGTCAGTCCTTAAGCTTCCCTCCTCTCTCTAAGGTGTCACCCTTCTGTCACAGTGTTCAATGGTGGACAAGTAGTTCATCATGGCTCTTGACTGGCAAGTCCTAGACTCTATCTGTTCTTTTAACCATTCAGGGAGGCAGGAAACCCTGGGCCAGGCTCTTCCATTGTGTTTCAAAGGGAAAAGCAGTCCAGCTTTCCAGTTTTCTGAGTCAACTCTGAGATACCCTTTTACTCCCCTTCCCACAACAGGGACTCACTTTACAGCTTAAAGCTCACTATAGGCTGGTCTCAACTTCACAGACATTCATCTGCCTCTTTCTCCTAAGTGCTAGGGTTAGAAACATAAGCCATCACACCCAGCCAACTCTCACATTTTTAAAAGACATCTTACATGTTTTCAGGAGGAAAATTGCTTAAAAATAGTTTAACACATCAATACTATTGACTCAATGTCTATTGTCTGAACAATTCTGTTCAAACTACAAGAATCTCATGGGTAAAAATATGACCTTTTTCTGAGAAAAATATTATGTTGAAATAAATCCTCCAATAAAACTCAGTGTCATTGAAAGTGTTATGTTACAGAATGTATGTAACAAAGGCTGCCAGTGGCCTGAATCAGAGGTATTTGCTTCACAGATTAATTGATTTCCAGGACTCACAGCTAGAAGAAAAATTGCAAAGATGCAGCAGTATTTCTGTTCATGACCTAATTCTTAGGTATCACCTTCTACTTCTGAGTAGATGTATAGCTGTACAGGATTCATTGTATTACATGGAGTCATAAGACAAAAAAATGTTGTGTTATAGAAAAACCGTTTTTGAGAAAGAAACTAAAAAGAAGAGGATTTGGGAGTGGGAAAAAGGGAGATACAGTGGGGTATGTCTGAGAGGAGTGGGTATGGGGGAATTGGGGTGGATATCAATATAAACATGGGTGAAATTGTCAAAGAATACATAAAAAATTATTTTAAGAGAAACCAAGCTGGAAATGTCTGGGACAGCAGAACAGCCCTCTGGCCAGGGGATCTACAGTGAAGGCCAGTACCTAGAGCCCATGGGCCAATCTGCTTTTGTATGGCCTGCAAGCTCAGAATGGGCTTTACATTTTAAAAGGATACAGCAACAAAAATCAAAGATGCTCACATAAGAGGCCACATATCATCTGTCTGTCTCTCTATAGTAAAGTGTCATGCTGAGTGTTCTCTGTCATCTAGTCACAACCAATGAAGTGTCTGAGATTTTATCTTACTTGCAAGCTAACAAGGTAGGCCACTGTAGTGTCATGGGTCCAGCAGGAGACAGAAGACTTCAGGGTCAACCATCTGCTGCAGTTACTTACATGCAGATTCCCAAAGAGTGACATGGAAAGATTCATGGGACAGACACCTGCTTACACAGTAGGAAAGGAATCCTGAGCACAGAGACTCTGAAGCATTTATAAAGGGCAGTAAAAAAAAACAAAAAACAAAAAACAAAACACTTGCTTTTTAGCATCAGGGAGATGTTCTCTCAGTCTTCTGGGGGTTTGGGCTAAGAAAAGATAGTTTGGATTATCAGCTGGCCACTCTGAGAAACATACAGAAACCCTGTTCCTGTGATTAAAATATGATCGAAGCACCTGAAGGGAGAAAGAGTTTATTTCAGTTTGCAATTAAGGTGTCATGCTAGAGATGTCAAAGGAGCACCAGCCTGAAGCAGCTGGTCACATGGCATCAGCCATCAAGGATGAGAGAATGATGAAAGCTGTACTCAGCTAACAGTCTCCATTTTCAGAAGAAATTGATGAAAATACCCATGTTGGAGAAAGAGGGTTAAACACTGTAAACAGAATTCTTAATTTACTGTCTTAAGAATTGTTACAATTATCATCTAATATCTAGAAGCAGAATAGGCTAAGCAGTTTCCTCAAAGCCTTACAAATGGCAGAGTGTCTATAAAAATTGAGAGTTTTAAAAATTCTATAGTTTTTCAACTCTATATGCAGAATTTAGTTAAATGTTTAATGAGTTTTTTTATTGAAGATAATAAGCATTGTAAAGGTAAATCATCTTTAGCCATAAGATAGGAGGTGGTTGGCAGAATTTTTTTTATTCTAATATGAAAGGATCCCATGTGAATGCCATTATGCTGCTATCAGTACAAGGCTGGGGAGGCCAGGTCACTTTGATGGTGACAACGTACCAAGTCTAATCTGTAGTTTTCTGTGCCCAGCCCGCTGAAGCAAAGCTGCACAAATAGTTTGATATTTCATTAGTCAATCTTACATATTAATAAACTAAGAAAGACTTGCATGGTTGGCTGCTTGCTATGATCCCTCTGTGTTACAATTTAGATTTGCCTAGTGTGTTTGGGTGAGTCAAACATTATTTCATTTTTGCTGAGAACTAAATAAGGGCTATGTGCACTTGGACTATGTCACACAGATTATTTTTATATATTGAAATACTAAGTCATTTAGACACCTTACTATTTTGCTTAGATTATATTTCAAGTATTCTATAAAAATAATGATATATGCTTTTTCTTCGTTTTAAGGCAATGTCTTAATAGGCTGACCTCAAACTTGTTACAGTCCACTGGCGTCTGCCTTTCAAGAGCTGATATCACAGACTTGTGTCACCAAACCTAATCCTTATTATGGGTCCAGATAAATCTGTTTAATTTCATTATTGTAAACCAGCAGTTAGCCATGGGTAAAGTGAGAACTTTCAGCCCATGATACGGTGTCTTCAGTAAGATAAGGGCTGAGGGTTAAAAGGGAAAATGGAAAGGGGGTATTCTTATATTTTACCACATAATATTTGAGTTTTTTTGTAATAAAGCTTTTCTACCTATTTGTTTGGGGGTGCTTAAAGAAAAGAGGTAAAAGTAGCCTAAATGTTGAATATATTTTTTGTTTTTATATCTTGAACTCATAACACTCATGTATCGGTAGGGTTTCTTTTTAGGAATGTTCTCACAAAATTTGAAAAAGGTGGTGGACTAATTTGATGTGGGATATCTTTCTGTATGCTGTGGATCATTGGATAATAAAGAAACTGTTTTGGCCTATGGCAAGGCATCTTAGAAGCAGGCAGGGAAATCCAAGCAGAGATAAAGGAGAAGGGCAGAGTCACAAGAGATGCTGTGAGCTCTCACCAAGAGAGCAATAGGAAAGGAACTCAGGGAAGCCACAAGCCATGTGGCAAGACATAAATTAATAGAAGTGGGTTAGGATGTGAGACCTAGCTAGCAATAAGCCTGAGCCATGGGCTGAACGGCATGTAATTAATATAAGTCTTTATATGATTATTTGGGACTGTGGGTCCAGACCTTGAGGCTAGGCAAGGCCAGAAACTTTTTACTACACTAATTTATAATTCAATTTATGTCATTATTACATGGCAACTCATAAAACTGGCTCCTAAGAAATTTCAATGGTAAGTGTAACCTGAATAATAAAAATATTAACATATACAAAAAATGTTACAAAATAAAGATGTAATGGAATATTAACATGTACAAAAAAGTTACAAAATGAAGATGTAGTGGAGAACAGGTATTAATCCACCTTTGTGGTGAAATGTTCTCTCTATGATGTAAATAAAGTAACTGGTTTGGCCTATGTAGAGCACCATAGAAGTGGGTGGAGAATCAGAGGACAGACAGGTAGAAGGAGGGTGGAGTTAGTCAGTCTCCATGTGACCCTCGGAGAATAATCATGTAAGGAACACAGGTAAGCCGTGGGCCGAGACACGTGGCAGACAGATGAATGGAAATGGGTCGAATTAAGATGAAAGAGCTAGCTAGTAATGTGTTTGAGACATGGGCCAAACAGTATAAAGTATATAAGTATCTGATTCATTTCTTTGGGGGACAAAAGCTGCCGCGGACCAGGTTCCAAACCTCTGGCCCAAAGGGGCCCCGGGGAAACTTACTACAACACACCTTGATCTCAAGGTATGACCTTTTGACAGCATAGATCTGGGAAATGTCTATGGCCTTTGGGCATAAAAAAATTAACTTCAAAATTATAAATACATTTGCCATAAAAAAACAATTTCAGAAGTTAGTTTCTTTAATCTACTAGTTTTATAAACCACTAGGAGGAAAAAAATAGAACAACATAATATTCTGAGAACAGAAAGCATACATTATAAACAAATTCATGGTTTCTGAGGATCATGATAGTAAAACTGAGAAAATAATTATTCTCTGGGAGTAAAGGAAAGGTATGATCTTTAAGGGACACACTTAGAGATTTGGGGAACCTGGCATTATGTTTCAAGACTATATAGTGATTTACATAGGTATTTGCTTTATAATTTTAATAAAAATGCACATACATGTTCTAAAACACTTCTCTGTCTATATGTTATGCATATCATAAAAAACAGTACAGTGTAGCAGAACATACCATAACCTACACATCAGAGAGGAAAGGTAAGACAGTCGAGTTCAAGGTTATCCCAGGCTAGATAGTGAAACCATCTTGCAAAATATAAACAAAACCAAAATAAAACAGGGGAAGGAATGTGGTTCAACATCAGAGTATGTACCTAGCATCTCCAAGGCCTTAGTTCAATCTCCAACAACACTAGACAGCTTCTGCAATAATGTCAAAATACAAAAGAAAATTAAAAACAAACAAAAGCCTCAAACCAACCACCCAATGAACATCTTATAATCAAAGGATTGTAGAGCAGTAATCTACAATTCTAAAAAATATCTTATGCTGGCGTACAGAGTCATGCATAAGCTTGCAGGAGGAGCCCCAAGGTTTACAACTGATAATCCAAAAATAAAGCATAGGGAAGCTAAATATGGTACTGTGTCCAGATCATCCCAGCAAAGGCACACTCTAGTCCCAAGAAGAAGTGTTATATTTAGATTAGAAGATAGAATTTCTAATTCCTCTTTCAGGAATAGATTTCTAATATTCATTCCTAAATTAGACACAGAACAATCTTATTCAAGAATATCACATTTCATGATAAATTTATTCCATAAATTGCCAGGTTCTCTAATTAATCATACTAATATATTCTATCATGATAATTATGTTGAGTGTAGATTTAAAATGTATTTATAACTGTAAAATGAAAATATGCAGCTAAACATTTTATGACATTTTACCCTTATAGAATGTGTGTGTATTGTGTATATATGTAAATTGTAAACTTTTCTTCCTTCTCCTTTTCTACCAGTATCAAGTGTCTAGCCTATACCTAAAGGGCCCAGGAGTTAAAATATATAAAATGATAGACATGGTAGTATAAGCCTGTGATCCTATCTATTTATAGGTCCAAATAGGAAGATTATAAGTTCAAGGCCATCTGTGCTGTCTGAGAAGGTCAAGGCCAGCCTAGACAACATGAAGAACCTGGCTTCAACTAAAAATCAGGCAAACAGATAAACGACTGGGGACTTAGACAAGTGGCAGAAACCTTCATAGCTAGCATGCATGAGGCCTTAGGCTCAAACCCCAGATCACAACAAGAATAAGAAAAGGCACAAATATGTGATGTAGCAGCATAAGCCAACAGCATATGAAAAAGCAGCTCTAAAATCATGTTCCTTATGCAAAGGTATCAAGAGCTATATGCAGTACTCCTGATAGAAAAGGGGAGGAATAAGATGTTTAGAATTCTTACCTCCCCACACACATGCACACACACACACACACACACATATTTACAAGGCTTGGGGGAAAGCCTTACACAATGTTAGTTGTATCTTTTTCACTTTACAGTTGTTAAGCACATTTTCAGTTCCATAGTTGTCATAATTATCATTTTGATATTAAACATTTAAATATTAAGCAAATGTCTCCTAACCCCTTGAAACAGGTTTACACTTCCTGGTAGGACTCCTCATTATGGGAGGATTTCAGAAATCTGTGTGCTTTGCTGGCCAAGTGATTGCCAGGTAAGGTTTATTCCTTCCCAAGATGCTGTGTTCAACCTCTAATCAGCGCTCACACAAACACCTCAACAACAAAAAATGAAAATCTTCCTTTATCAATGGGCTATATAAAGTGTTGAGACAAGTGGGGGTGGGATGGGCAATTGTCCTCTACTCTCCAGTTACGCCTCTCCAAGGTTGGAAAATAGCGGCAAAGGGAGACTTTCCTTTCTAACACTGAGATGGAGTCTCCCGGTGAAAAGGAGAGGCCACCTTCAGACAGCTGCTTCTGGATTGACTTCTGTCTGGGGAGAAAATAAAGGACATCTTTTCTAAGCACTGAAATCTGAACTGAGACTCAGATAAAAATAAAACATAAAAATCTAAAGACTCAAAATATGTCTCATGGACTGTTACATCATTATTGTGCATTAAAATAAAAATCACTCTAATAAGAGGGTGTATAAAGGAAAACTATATTTATATGGTCTGGGAACTCATTTTATGTTTTATTGTTTTGACAGCAAAGGATTCTCCATGCATTCTATCAAAGAATCACAGAAAACAGCAGAACCTTCCTGAGCTCACTAATAACTGCAGGTTAACAGCAAACATTACCATGAAAGTAATAAACTAGAGAAAACCGATTTAGTTTAAGGTTTGTAGCCATAATCCATAAAAATCAAAAATAATGCATAGATGCTGATTCTTGGTTGCAAGCCAACTCTGTGTAATGAAAACAGAGTGAATTGCTGGATGGGTATTGCTGCAGGAAAGCTAAAAAGAAAGAGCCAAGTGCAAGGAAGACAAGAGATGTACTTCTAGAAGGTCTTTCAGAGACAACCTGAGATGGGCAGTCCCTGGGAGCAGACTGAGACAGAAAGGAGGAGAGAGACAGAGACAATTTTCTGAGTCTTAGGCAATGTATCTCAAAAGAGAACAGCAAGGCAGGATTTGCAGAGGGTGCTTCTGCTTCAGCTACTCCCATCTGGTGCTCTTTGCTGGATCCTTTTGGAGTTATCCAAGGCAGCCTTTGCATTCACTCTCAGCCAGCCAGTCAGTCACTCACATTGGACTAAGTCAAACATAGCAGTTCCCTAGTAAGGAGGAAGTCAGTGAGTTAGGACGAGGTAACACTTACAGCATATTGGTTTATTTTCTTATTTTGGATCATACAACCCAGACTTTAAAACATAAAAGAGCCAGGTTGGCACATTGGTGATGTGTTCACAGTTTGGCTGGAGTAGGCAAGGTCCTAATTTGGTTCCTTCAAAACTGTACACAGAGATAATCATTTACCCTACTAAATAAGTGTGTGTGTGTGTGTGTGTGTGTGTGTGTGTGTGTGTGTGTGTGTGTGTGTGTATGAGGTGAGGGGAGCAAATAAACAAGAATAAAAATAAAAAAAGCATTTATATGTTCACATCAGACAGGATGGAAGCCAGACTCCCAGGAGACAGCAAATGTCTATTCCAGGAATCAGAAGACAATTCAAAAGTAAAGATACAGAAAGGATTGCTAAGGGTTGTTCTTGGGGAAGGGGTGGTTTCTGAGACCAAGTCTCGCTCTGTTGTCCTGAATGGCCTTGAACTCTGAAGATCCCATCTCACTTGAGTAGCTGGAACTGTAATTGTGAGTCACCTGGGGGTGAAAGTGAGGCCAATAAACTTTAAAAAGTACATCCTTAGACTACTAAGTCTGACATCTGAAACTCACATTATCTTTTGTGGATCAGGCTGCCATCGGCTGAGGAGGGGGACACCTCAGAAGGTATAAGGGTAGCAGAAAACAGGTGTCAGATAAAATGTCAACAGAATAACTTCTCTGATGATCCATTTTTGCAATGCATGTCAAGTTTTAAAATACACACATCCTGTAATTGTATTTCTAGGAAATTATACTTAGGAAAAATCAATCAGGGAGAAAGTTATAAAAACCCAAAGTGGTGTCTGCCTCAGGCAGAAGAATCATTTGCTCCCAGGACTTTGAGTACTACCTGGTGAACAATGGCAGGCATGAAGAAAGGGGGCAGGCAGGGCATATCCAGAGATGCATTAAATGCAACTTTTCTTTATACTGCTTGCAAAGGAAATAAATGTTCAAACATAGAAGTGAGTTATGATAAAGCTAAAGGATACAATGTTATGAAGCTAATAAAAAGCATGCAACTCTAAGTTTTACATGTGGAAAAGTAGTCATTTCATTGGTAAAATTTAAAAACTAGGAAAGATACAAGAACACACATAAACGCACACATAGATTTGCTGTAGACATAGATTTACTGTAACAAGACTTTATTTCAGGGAAAGACCATTTAGTAACTGAGGGCAGGGCCAGGTCTAAGAAGATTCTAGAAAAAAAAAAAATCTCAAGAACTCACCTGATAGCCAATAGATTCAAAACTTGGTTTCACACGAGAATGTTTAAAGAATAGTTTACAAGAATTACTGTACCCCATGCCCCTTTACCCAATCCTGAAATACCAAGACATGTAGCACCCCACTTACTTATTTTTTTTTCTTCTCTCACCCCTGAACTTGGGGCCTAATTCCTTCCACTGTGTTGGAACATAAGGTTTCAGCCTGGGTTTGTTCAAACCTGTCCGAAAGAATAAACTGACACATCAGATTCCAGCTCTCTGGTGGTCTTTGGGGGTCCCTCGACATGGGTGGCACATCAAAACCAAAAGGTGTTACATTTAGGTAACATCATTGAAAGTACTACTTTTATTTTGTTTTCTCTGTGTCTTTACATCTATATTGTGGGCTAAAGAAAGAGTCCGCTGGTGAGTATTTGCCTACAGGCATGAAGCCTTGGGTTCAATTCCCAGTACCGCAAAGCACAAAATGTCACCCTGTATCGTGTTTATAATTATAAAACAGTAAGTAATAAATTCCTAATTACTTGGGATCTTAAATGAAATATTATATATATTCTGCAATTTCATATTTTAAAAACTGGTTAATAAAGGTGGATTTCTAAAAATTTATTTATTTTTTAGTGCATTGGTGTTTTCCCTGCATGCATATCTGTATGAGGGTGTTGGATGTCCTAGAGTTGGAATTACAGACGTCTCTGAGCTGCCATGTGGGTGTTAGAAATTGAACCTTTGAAAGAATAGCCACTGCTCTGAACCACTCTTCAGCCCCTGATTTTTTTCTTTTCCCTTTCTTTTTAACAAGAGTTTGAATCTATCTCTATAGCTTAGGGTTTTAGTTACTGTTTATTGCTGTGAAGAAACACCATGACCAAGGCAACTCTTAGGAAAGAAATAATTTAGTCAGGGGATTGCTTATAGTTTCTGAGGTATAGTCTGTTATCATCATGGCAGGGAGCATGGCAGTATGTATGGTGTTAGAACAGTAACTGAGAACTGATCCATAGGCTCAGAGAGAATTGCCACTGGGCCTGGATTGGGTTTTTGAAATCTCAAAGCCTACCTCCAAGGACAGCACACTTCTTCCAACAAGACCACACCCTCTAATCCTTATAATTCTATCAAAGAGGGTTTACTATGAGCCTGCAGAAGGGGCAGTCAGTCATTCTTATTCAAACTACTACACTCAGGCTTACCTAAAATTGCCACCTTTTAGTGTCAGCCTCCTGAAGAACTAGGATTCTACCCAAATGCCAACTTTCCACACACAGTCTGAGGTGGATGTTTTTGTTGTTTTGTTTGAGACAGGCTCTCATGCCCTGGAACTGCATAGTACAGGCTGGCCTGGTACTTGTGACAATTCTCTTCAGCTTCCCAAGTGGTAGAGATATGTATGATTCTTCATAGTAAGTTTGCAGAGTTTTTGATCAATTGAAAGAGTTGATACTCAGGAAGATATTGAAGTCAGCTGATAGCTTAGGATAATTTTATCTTTTGCTTCCCATTTTTCCATTAGAAGATTGAACTCAGGGCCTCACTAATGCTGGACAAACCCTTTACCACTAAGCTTACAACAACCACCTAAGAGTCTACTGGAAGATTTTTTTATGTGTGTATGTGTGTGTGTGTGTGTGTGTGTGTGTGTGTTTATCACATATATTCCAAAGTGCACATTTGTAGGTCACAGAACAAATTGCAGGAGTCAGTTTTCTCTTTCCTACTTTATGAGTTTTAGGGTTTGATCAGGTCATTAGGATTGGTGACAGTGTCTCTATGCACTGTGCCTTTTCCCTGACCATGATTCGCTCCATTTTAAATAAAAACAATTACTTAAACTATAAGAGCTTTGTAATCATTAGTGGGTTTTTCTTTTTTCTTTTCTTTTTTTTTGGGGGGGGCTTCTATCTTAAAAACTAGAATATCAAACCTAATAGTTTTGCCTTAAGTTTATGAAACATTAACTTACTTGGAAAATCAGAAGCAAGTGATAAAAGAGAATCATGTGTTTAGAAACTGGGTTCCATAAGGATACACAAGGAGAAATCATTCAGAAAATAAAAATGGATATGACATTTATTGTTTACCATAATCTTTGAATATGATAAACAAAAATTATGAATTGTTTGTTATAATAACTTGGGTTAGCTATGAAGAAGACCTTCTTAAAGACATAATGAAGTGACTGGATACTCAACGACTAAAACCTAATGTTTTAGTGTGTTGCTACAGAAAAAGTCATCCTTTCAAAGTGTTAAATGTAAAATTGTTTTATTTCAAGACAGGGTCTTCCTATGTAGAAGTCTTGGAACTCACTGTAGATAAAATGGCTTGGATCTCATAGAGATCTACCTGTCTCTGTCTCCTGAGTGATGGGATTAAAGGCATGTGCCACTATGCTAAGCTAAAATATTTTTATTATTTTTGAATATTTAATTTATTTTTATGTGTATAGGCGTATTGCCTGACTACTGCATTCATGAAATGCACAGCAGAGGTCAGAAGAGCGAGGCTGATCTCCCAGGACTGAAAAAACAGACAACTATGAACTGCCTTGTGGGTGCTGGGAATTGAACCTTGGTCCTCTGGAAGAGCATCCAGGAGCTCTTAATTGTTGAGCCATCATTCCAGCTTAAATTATTTTCTTATACTTATTTAGTTGTTTAGACATGGTCTTTCTCTCTCTCTTTCTCCCTCTCTTCCCCTCCCCCTCCCTTTCTCTCCATAGCCCTGGCTATCTTGGAACTCACTGTGTGTACAGAGAGCTGGCTTCTAACAGAGAACTGCCTGCCTCTGCCTTCCCATGCTAGGAGTAAAGGCATGTGCCATTATTTTCTTAACTAAGAGTTTACTCATACCCATTTAAGATCCTGGAGTTCTAACTCAGTGGTAGAATGCATGCCTAGTATGTCAGTACCTGTATTTGAGCCAGCATGAAAAAATAAAACTTTCCACATTCATAGCATTTTAGATTTCAGGCATCTTAAAAAATTTATAAAATTATATCTGAATTGTATTTGTGGATTTTTAAAGTAATTTTTGTATTTAAAAAGCAAATCTTATAGATGGCTTATAGATGGTTGTAAGCTGCAATGTGGTTGCTGAGAATTGAACTCAGGAGCTCTGGAAGAATAATCAGCGCTCTTAACCTCTGAGCCATCTCTCCAGCTCATATTTATGACTTTTTGAAAGTGACAAATGGATTAATCATTAAGAAACACACTAGAAGATTAAACTGTTAAACATTTTTCTCATTATGCAGCTTAGAGAGGGAATGTATTGCATTATTTGGTCCATGATGCATGGGGATGAGTAAGATAGTCATTAGAGGTGTGTGTTTTGGAGAAGTCTGGCATAACTAGCGGTTTTACCCCTGCTGACTAGCTTTCATAGTATTATTATTTTTTTTTTAAAAAAAAAACTTTATTTATTTGCCTCGAACTGGAACTACAGACAGTTGTTAGCTGCCACGTGGGTGCTGGGAATTGAACCCAGGTCCTCTGGAAGAGCAGACGGTGCTCTTAACCGCTGAGCCATCTCTCCAGCCCCGCTTTCATAGAATTATAAGGTTGTTTGCATACTAACAGAGAAAGGTACTACCAATCCAGCTACAAATGCTTTGACCTACAGTCGTGATTGGCCTGTGATATATACTGGTGCAATAACAGCACAAACATTTTGGAAGTAACCAACCACTCTCTGATTGGATTTGAGGCCCACTCTAAGAGATGGAATCCATGCTAGGGTAGACAAGAATCTGAGACTGAATAGGCCGTGAATCTAGAGGAAAGCCAAAAATTATTGTTCTGCTCGGGGAACATAGCAATACAATGACTCCTAATGACATTTTGCTATACACATAGATCTGTACCTCTCTTAGCCATCATCAGAGAATCTGCAGTAGATGGGAAATTTACAGAAACCTGCAACTGGACAAGGTGCAGAGAACACTCAGATGTCTATGTCAAATCCCTCCCCTCAGGACTTATGGAGGCAGAACGATTGAAAGACCCAGTAGGGATGGAAGACACCAAAGAAAACAGTGCCTTCTAGACACAACAGGACTGAAACACCTATGAAATCACAGAGAATGTGGCAGCATGTACAGGTCAAGGCAGATGGGGTCCAGTCTCCGTACTAAGAGGGAGAAGTTGCAATGAGTTCCCATCCCTAAGCAAGAAGCCATTTGCAATTGATACCCATTGATAAAGCAAATATTTTTTCCCAATGAACTCTGAATGAGTATGTTAACCACATTTTAGGGCTAGCACCACGCATAAGCATATTTGGCCAACACAAAAAAGAACTCAATGGTATTTTTGTACATTTTTTTT
>PVIH01017407.1:0-41981 GCA_004025045.1 Sigmodon hispidus | reverse complement strand
CACTGCAGCAAGAGCATGGGGAGGACACTGCAGCAAGAGCATGGAGGACACTGCAGCAAGAGCATGGGGAGGACACTGCAGCAAGAGCATGGAGGACACTGCAGCAAGGGCATGGAGGGCACTGCAGCAAGAGCATGGGGAGGACACTGCAGCAAGAGCATGGGGAGGGCAGGACAACATAGTTCAACAACCTCCAGGACTTCCTTGTATAAAAGAGAGAACTCATTAGAACTGATTTTCTCAAGTTGCCCTTTGACCCCCAAATGCCCACCTTCCCACTCCAATAAGTAAAGTGTAAGTAATTTTTTTAAAGAGAAAAAGTGGAAAAAAAGCCCATTTGTGTATTTTGGATCATTTCATATGTATAAGCACTACACACAGCATTTGTATATCATCAGCAAACACCCTTCCCAACCAGAATCTTCCTGTCTCTAGGAATAGGATGCACCAGATATGTGGCTAGTTTTTATTTCAATACATGGAGGAAGTCCCAGGGTCTTCTAAATGTAGCAGCATAAGAAATAAACTTGTACTTCCCAGAACATATCAGCAAATCCCAGAGGGAGCCTTCTTTGCAGAGCACAGGGCCTGGCTTGCTAAAGTCCTTTACCCCTTGAGGCAATTTCTCACCCTCTGTGAGTAGATCTGGGTGTGTCACTGAGTTGCTGTCTAAGTAGTTTTCAGGAATTTGGAAGGTAAAGACTGTCAAAGCTTCCCATCATTCCATGGGGCTCCTCTTATAAGTAATTACAACAGCCATGGCATGTCACCCAAATCCCCAACTAATATAAAAAATTAGTAAATAATACTTGAAATGTGTATTATCTCTTTTTACAGATTAAAAATTAAGAAAAAAAATTGAAATGTTTATCAAACGTTTTCATTGCCTTCAAATTAGTGTAATTTCATCCAAGAGCTAAAATGGTTTACCTGAATACTTTTTAAAAAAGATTTATTTATATTATGCATACAGTATACAGAAGAGGGTACCAGACATCATCATAGATGGTTATGAGCCACCATGTGGTTGCTGGGAATTGAACTCAGAACCTCTGGAAGAACAGTCAGTGCTTCTAACCTCTGAGCCATCTCTCCAGCCCCCAACCTGATAACTTTTTAAAATCAGTATTCTAAGCCAGGTCCAGTGCAATGGTCCCAATACTTTGAAGACAGAGGCAGAACTGAGTTCAAGATCAGCTTGGGCTCAGCAGTGAGCTCCCAGACAGCCCAGGCAACAGGGAGATCGTGTCTCTAGGGGTGAACAAACAGGATACTATACATGGTTACCTGCTAATACTCTAAAGGAGGTTTTATAAGCCATTCTAAGATATCAAATATCCCTAAAATACTTCATCACTTTATAATTGCACAGCATCCCAAAGTGAAAATAATTTTTAGGAAAATGTTACATGTAAATGCTCTATTTTTAGCCAGGCTTGGTGGTGCACGCCTTTAATCCCAGAACTCAGGAGGTAACTCTGAGCTCCAGGATAGCCAGGGCTCCACAGAGAATCCCTGTCTCAAACAAACAAACAAACAAACAAAAAACCACAACAAACAAGAAATAAAATGCTAAAAAGCAATTGAGAATTTGTGGAATGCTACAGATGTTTCTCACTAACAGATATACACACACACTCACACATCGCACACTTGTGCTTACTGAAGCTTCTCTAGGGATTGTATAATCAATCGATTTATCCATTTTAGAGTATGTTCATTGAATGTCTTTTGTATCCCAGCAATGGCAAAAACAGAGGAACAAGCACCTTTTTTTCTTCGTGGAGATGACATCAGAGGAAAGTTAATGAATTGTTTATTTTCAGGTCATTTTAGAAATATTGGGATTGAACTCCAGGGCCCATGCATGCTAGGCGAATGGTCTCCCATTGACCTTGTACATGGCCCTAATTTTTTTTTTTTTTTTTTTTTTTGAAATGGGGTTTTATGTAGCCCAGGCTTGCCTTCCCACCTGTTATACAGTCAAGAATTTAAGTTACTGATTTTCTGGCCTCTACATCCTGGTTACTGGAATTACAGGCAAGGATGATTACAATCATCTAAGGTGTATACAAAATTTTAAAAAGTAAATAACACATTTTAGTTAGAAAGATGACTCAGTAGTTAAGAGCACTTGCTGCTTTTGCAGAAGGCTGAAATTCAATTCCTAGCAACCCCATAGCAGCTCACAACAACCTGTCACTCCAGTAGGGTGCGCCGGCCAGCAGGGTGTTCAGCGTGGACCTGGACCTGGTAAGGAAGCAAATGGAAGGCAGGAACACAAAGGACCGGAAGGACAAGATAAATCTCTCTGTTCAAGTCTTCCTCTTAGCTTTTTATTACAGCCAATATTTATACAGAATCTCTGCCGTGCAGGTAGCAGGGAGGAAAGGGATGGGATGTTAAAAGGAAGCCTGTGAGGGGAAGTAACAGACAGGGTAGAATCGATATGGAAATCTATCTGTTATCAGTTCAGGGCCTGGGGAAGGTCACCTTGCTGATCTGAGAAGGTCAAAACGAAAGCCTGAAGTCATGGATTAGCTTAACAATAAGGGCGTGTAGTCTCTGGTATTTCACTATCTAGGGTATAGGCTGCATGATATACCTAAGGTATAGGGTATAGGTAAATTAGCTGTAGAAGCTAATTTATATAATATGTCTAAGTTGACTTTGGCTCCCAACAGTAGGGGGTCTCACACTTTCTTCTGGCCTCCACATGCACTAGGCACACCCAGGTGCACAGACAAGCCACCAATATACATTTTTAAAATAGAAAACAGCTGGGTATGGTGGTACACACAACCTTTAATCCCAGGCAGAGACAGAAGCAGAATGATTTCTGTCAGTTCAGGCCTGCCAGTTCTATACAGTGAGTTCCACTCACTGAGAAACAAAATAAACAAACAGAGGCTGGACAGATGGGCCAGTAGTTAAGAGCACTGAGTGCTCTTCCAGAGGACCCAGGTTCAATTCCCAGCATCCACATGGCAGCTCACAACTGTCTGTAACTCTAGCTTTAGGGCAGAACACCACTGTAAATGAGATAAAAATAAATAAATAAAATTTCAAAATAAACAAGTAATAAGACAAAATGTCAAAGCTATGAAACAACTTAAAATCACTTTCTTCAAGAAAATTGAAGAGGCACTTTAAGAAACAGATTCTCTGTCATATTGGTGCCTTGTTGTAACCAGGGATAGGATTTCTAAACACCTCTGTGAAATGCACCAGGATTTCTAAACACCTCTATGAAATGCACCAGGACTGAAAAGCTGAAGGAGACAGCCGTGGTCCTTAGGCTGTTGGGAACTGTAAGCCACAGAAGCATGAAGCCCTGCTTAGGATGGTCAGCTTGCAGTCACAGGACACTACAAGCTGCTGGATGCAGAATTCTGTGTCTGGAGGTGGCAGGGCAGGTTGCTGAGGATGCTAGCTCACCTGAAATTACTTCCTTAAGCATTTTTGAAAATCTTTTATTGTCCTTTGAAGTTTTCCTCTGTGTTTTTCACAAGGAAGACATGTTTCCTCATACGATCTGTAGAGTTTCAGCAAGCTTAATAACTCAGAGCAAAGTCAGATTTGGTGATATGATTCAGGCCCTTGGGAAGCAAAGACAGAAGGAACAGCTCAAGACTACCCTGGGAAACATAATAAATCATAAAGTTAAGGGAAAGTTGACTCAAGAATTTCTTCAGTGTCATTTATCACTAAGAACAATAGAATCCACCAATTTTTGATAAAAATGCTTTAGAGAAAAAGCTACTAGGATGAAAACGCAGAAATGTTATTTAAAAACCTCACCAGGTAATACAGACACTCACCAGGCATCATGGCTCACAACTTTAATCCCAGCACTCAGGAGGAAGAGAAATCCTTGTGAGTTCAAGGCCAGCCTGGTTTACACAGTGATTCAGAACATCCAGGGCTACACAGAGAAACCCTGTCTCAAACTACGACCCCTCACCCTCATCCCCACCCCAACAAACCAAACAGACATGTACACAAAGGCAGAGGTCCTTACTTGAAATCTTGAATTTGGCTTTTATTTTAAAATACATTTAGCATAGAACTGTCATCAAACAAACAAATAATAAAACACAAAGAAATAAAATATTTTCAAATTCTTTCAAGCTAATCAAAAAAATTAATAGTGTAACAGACCCAAAGCACAGCCCTCCTTATATGGGCTAAGCACACCTTCTGAGAAAGCTATACTTTCACAGCGAGCAGGCTTCCAGCACACCCATCACCTCCTTACACCCGCTGTCTTCTCTAGGTAACCAAGGGCACAAATATACTTAAGTTGATCAGATTCTGTTTGGGTAAAAATTACCAGGCCCCCAAATTTTCAATCAGGATTATAAAAATATGAGCTCAAATACTTATGTTGTCCAAAATAGAAACATTTTCCTTCTGAATAATCAGAGATATTGCACTAAAGTCATTAACTCCATATCTGATGCTTATTTATATGGAAAGTTAATTCTCTTTTTTATGAAAAGCTCACTATAAATAAATGTAATGCTAACCTAATTACAATCACATTTCAAAATATAAAGGCATACAGAAAAAAATAGTTTACTACTATACTAAAAATTTCCACTGGGAAAATAATAAGTTGGGAAAATAATAGAGTCTAAACTACTGATACTTCATGTTTGGATTTTATAATCTACCTTAGGTTGCTAAGGAGTGGGTATTCAAAGTTAGCAATGGGAAATCCAATCCTTTTCAAATAATTTAGAAAAATGGCTTGTTTACATAGAAAGGGTGTACATCACCTCATCTATAAATTGTAGTTACATTTCCACTCATTAGAAATATTTACCTGTACTATAAACAATCAAGATATATATTGTTCCTATAACTTGCAACACGCAGAAAAATACTTACAAAAATGGAAATACTTATCCATTTATCTTTCCAATAAATTAGTGAGAAAATTTAGCTATTCCTCATATCGTCCTTAAAAAAAGACAAAAGAGTTATGGGTCATTTACTTCTATACCTGTTAGTTTGATACATATATTTAAATATTTGCCTGATTATGTAGCTTAAGATAGAACTAGAGTCTCACTTTTACATCACAGTATACATGGTGTCTCTTAATTCCGCAAAAGAAAGGCACAGAGAGCAAGCAATAAAATCCAGTACCTGAATTATTAAACTGACAACCAAACAGTTGAGAGAAAAAAAGTACATTCAACACAGTGTACAGAACTTTAAAAAAAGAAAAATCCAAAAAACTAATTTTCCCAAAAACTTGGTCCATTGAAAATGCCTCCCATGTTCAACATCACGGACATTATGAAAGGGGATGGCAGTGTAAAAAGAGGCAGTGAGTGTATGTGGTAGCATGTGGATTCTGTCAGGTAACTATCAATTCAACTAGGAGATGGCTCCCAAAGGAAATAAACGTTAAACCTATTTGTTAATAACAACATGCCTGCATTAATTCCCAAAATGCAGCACAACTGCATATTGTTATTGATTTTTCAACACACCCCACAGTTCTTAGGTAAATAATTATATATATAATATATATATACCAGATACACATTTGCACACTGTATACCTTAATATATATTATATATAACAACAATTTGTAACAGCACAGAGCTCTCCAAACATTTTTGTGAACTTTCTAAATGGGCACATCACTTCTCAATACTGAAAAAGCTCAGCCCACTTAAAACATCTGCATGTGCAATGATAAAATGCACTGGCTGCAGAACTTGCAAAAGCCTTTGATCCAAGTTTTTCCTGGAGAATAGTTTTAGATATAACTGGTAGCCTCCTTTCTTATAATAAGCAATATTTCTCCATCAAGAGATACCAATAAAGGAAAATACATAGGGAACCAAACACGTAATGGAGAAGCCAACCATCCCATAGGTAATATACCGATACGGCAGCTCCACTTCCATGTGCTGCCTCGCTTGGCGAACATCATCACACGGAATACTGAATAGTTTACAGGCTAGAGGAATGGTGATCTTCTTCATTATATCTCTTATGATCAGTACAAATATCATTCCTATGACGACCCGTAATATGGCTTTTCCGAGCAGAGTTACAGTAAAGGGGGGGCTGGCTAAGGGTAATGTGTGTAGAGGAGGGTCTAATAACAGACCCAGGTTATAAGTAGCATGAGAACCACATGCAATCCCAGCACCGCTTCCCAGGATCTCAGCAGTGTCTCCTCGGGATGTGCTCCAGGTGTCAAGAGTGAAAGAAAAGATACCCAGAACTAAGTGGAGCCCGATGATGATGAATGGAGCGTATTTGTAAGTTTGGTTGAAGTTGTCAATCATGTCCACCAGTGGGTAGAAGATAACCAAGATCAAAATGGTATACAGGAACCCGGCGATAACGTCCTGGAAAAGATAAAAGTACAGTCTGTACAATGCTATATTTTTGTGTTTAACTTTAAATAAAAACCTTTCAAACTGACCACAGAACAGTACTGGAACTTGGGCTTGGATGCAGTCCAGTGGGTACAGTGTTTGCCTAGCATGCATGAGGTCTAGGTTTGATCTCCAAAACTCAGGCATAGTAGTGTGTACCCATAATCCTAGCACTGGAGGAGTAGACGCAGGAGATCAGAAGTGCAAAGGTAACATGAAACCCTGTCTAAAAAACAAAACAGAAAACAGTTAAATATTGCATTAAAAATTGTTTTAATGATAAAAAGGATCTTTTTTTTAAAGACAGGGTTTCTCTGTGTAGCCCTAGCTGTCCTGAAACTCACTCTGTAGACCAGGCTGTCCTTGAACTCAGAGATCTGCCTGCCTCTGCCTCCCAGGTGCTGGGATTAAAGGTGTGCACCAGCACTGTCTGGCCAATAACTCTACTCTTTCATGAGCTACATGTACAATGTGTGTACATTTATAGTCAGGTTTTGAACAATGTGTTTGTTATTATGATGTTTATATGCAGAAGAAAGACTATATTATTCAATGAAATGATGTTCTGTGCTGCCTTGAAGTTTATGTTTTGGGGGATGATTATAAACAATATTAGTAAGAAAAAGTAAATATCACAGTTTTAGATAGCTGTAAGTGATGTAAGACTGGAACCAGTCTTCTGTCTTCTAATGGTTTTGTGTGTGGTTTCTAGTTTTTTTAATCTGTGAGTTGGAGGCTAGTTTAGGCTACATAAAGAATGCTAGGCCACCCAGAGCACCACAGCAAGACTCTCTATATAAAACAAAACTAAAACAGGTTTAAAACAAAGTGTTGGCTCAATGGCCAAGAGCACATGTAGCAATTCCAGAAGACCCAGGTCCATTTCCCAGCACTGCCCCCGCCCCCTGATAAACCGCTACCAAAAAAAAAAAAAAAAAAATGTGCTTTAAGAAACTGAATTTTGGGGGCTGGAGAGATGGTTCAGAGGTTAAGAGCACTGACAGTTCTTCCAGAGGTCCTGAGTTCAGTTCTCAGTAACCACATGGTGGCTCACAACCATCTATGATGACATCTGGTACCTTCTTCTTCTGTATACTGTATACATAATAAATAGATAGATAAATCTTTTTTTAAAAAAAAAATTGAATTTTGAACTCTATATTTGGTAATGACTGAAAAAAATCCCAGATATACTAATCTTTACTTTTTTGAGGACTAGAAAAAGGTTAGGAAAGTACATATTCTGAATGAAGTCCTTCTTATAAATTATTTTTAGCACATTATCAGAGTGCCCTTAATGAAGACAGCAGCTCAGTGTGTCTATGAGTATCTGAGAGCAGTGTGGGGTACAATCTCCTATAGCATGGGGTATACTCTCCTACAGTGTGGGGTACACTCTCCTACAGTGTGGGGCACACTCTCCTACAGTGTGGGGCACACTCTCCTACGGTGTGGGGCACTCTCCTACGGTGTGGGGCACACTCTCCTACGGTGTGGGGCACACTCTCCTACGGTGTGGGGCACACTCTCCTACGGTGTGGGGCACACTCTCCTACGGTGTGGGGCACACTCTCCTACGGTGTGGGGCACACTCTCCTACGGTGTGGGGCACTCTCCTACGGTGTGGGGCACTCTCCTACGGTGTGGGGCGCACTCTCCTACGGTGTGGGGCGCACTCTCCTACGGTGTGGGGCGCACTCTCCTATAGTCCATACTAGTTTCACGGTTAACAGTGAAGACAACAATTATGTTATAAAAAATAATTCAGAACACAAGTAGCTATTTTAAACACTAAAAGATATGAGAAGTACAAATTGAAAGAATATTATCAGATTCATGTTACAAAACTGGGCCAGGCACAGTGGTGCTTGTTTATAATTCCAGCACTCAGAAGGCAGAGGCAGGGGCATCACAGGTCAAAACCAACTAAAGCTACATGAAACCTTTTCTCAAAATCAAAGCACCAACTGCTGAAATACAAACAAACAATATATTACAGACTGGTAATGACAGTTGTAGCTACCACAGAGAATTACTGTCTGCAATACTTGAAAGCTACACCTAACGTTACCATGAAAAGGGAAATTGCTAGGTGTGGTGGTAGACACCCTTAGTGCCTATATTTACTGAGCCATTTTGCTGGCCCCCGTACTCTTATTTATATGTATGTGTATGTTTGCATGAGTTCATGGGTAGCACATACATTAGGAGCCCTTGGAGATATTAAATAGATACAGACAGTTGTGAGTAGATATGTGGTGCTAGGAATTGAACAATGGTCCTCTGCAAAAGGAGGAAGTGCTCTTAACCCCTGAGCTACCCACCTAGCCTCACCCCTATTCTGAGTAAGATAAATTATAAACTGCTTGGGTGGCTGTGGGATTATGCTATTAGATACTGTAAATATGTCTCTGTAAATATTGGTGTAATAAAATACTGACTGGCCAGAAGCTAGACAGAAAGTAGAGGTGGGGCAACTGGCCTAAAATTATGGGAAATAGAAGAGCAGAGGGCAGACACCATTGAGACGCAGAAGAAGCAAGATGAGAATGCTGCACTGAGAAAAAGGTACCAAACCATGTGACTAAACATGGATAAGAATCAAGGGTTAGCTTAAGAGTAAGAGTTAGCAAGTAGTAAGCCTGAGTCATAGGCCAAACAGCTTGTAGTTAATAAAAAAGGCCTTGGCATGTAGCAAGCCTAGCTACATGTAAGGTCCCTAAGTTTAATCCTTTAATCCTTATAACTGAAATAAATAAAAACAAAATAAAATCAAATACATAAGGATTAGGCCTGCCAATTCATGAATTGAAAGTGGGGGGGGGGGCTGGAGAAATGGCTCAGAGGTTAAGAGCACTGGCAGCTCTTCCAGAGGTCCTGAGTTCAATTCCCAGCAACCACATAGTGGTTCACAACCATCTATCTTGAGATCTGGTGCCCCCTTCTGGCATACAGACATAGTAGAAGTAGAATGCTATATACATAATAAACAATTTTTTTTTTTTTTTAAAAAAAAGGGGTATTATTAGGAATGGTGAGATGGCTCAGTGGTTAAGAGCACTGGCTGCTCTTCCAGAGGTCCTGAGTTCAATTCAGCAACCATATGGTGGCTCATAACCATCCCTAATGAGATCTAGTGCCCTCTTCTGGCATACAGGCACACATGCAAGCAGAACATTGTATACATAATAAATAAATTTTTAAAAAAGAAGAAAAATGAAGAGGGCAGATGGCTCAGCGATTAAGAGAATGTTCTGTGCTCGCAGAGGCCCCAGGTTCAGTTCCTAGGATGGCTCATAACTGCCTGCCACTCCAGCTCCAAGTCATGTGCATACATCTACCCTCTACATAAACACAAACAAAAAAGATAAAACTAATGGCAATTTTGTTTTTACTCCAGATGATTCAAGAATAGATGTAATCTCATATATGAAGAGTAAACTAAAAATCTCTAAATTTTTTTTTTTTTTTGCCTCCTCATATGGCCCTGGTTGGCCTGTAACTCATGATAGACCCAGGATAGCCTAAAACTAAAAGAGATCTTCCTGTCTCTACCTCTTGAGTGCTAGGATTAAAGGTATATGCTTTATGTTCAATTTAAAAAAAAAAAACCAGTATTTTTGAGATCATATATTTAATACGACTTTTATTCCTCTTCAAGTAATAATAAATTTACAGATAAAAGTACATTTTCTGCAAAAAATATTAGTAATTCACTTTTCTTCACTTAAAAAAAAATGTGTGACCAGGGTTGGTGATATGATATGCCATACTTGATGGGTATGTCCAAGACCCTCAGTTCAATTGCCAATACAATAAAAACATTAAAAACATTCTAAATATTATATAACCCTAGCACTGGGGAGACAGAGGCAGGCAGGACTACAATGTGAGACCTAAAACCAAATAACAACAAAAACTGTCTAGCTGTTCAGTAGATTTTTAGAAGTGATACCACTAGTTGTAGAGGTAGAAAGAAATAAGGTACTAGGTAACAGTATTTTGTAATGTTAGATATTCATAAAAAAATGTGTAGTCTGGCTGGGTGGCAGAGGTGGTGCACCCCTTTAAACACAGTAGAGGCAAACGGATATTTGTGAGTTCAAGTCCAGCCTCATCTACAGAGCCAGTTCTAGGACAACCAGGGCTACACAGAGAAACCCTGTCTCAAAAAAAAAAAAAAAAAAGTGTAGTCTGATTAGAAAATTGAGTAGCGGGGCTGGAGAGATGGCTCAGCGGTTAAGAGCACTGTCTGCTCTTCCAGAGGACCCGGGTTCGATTCCCAGCACCCACATGGCAGTTAACAACTGTCTGTAGTTCCAGTTCCAGGCAAACACCAAGGCAAATAAATAAATAAATAAATAAATAAATAAAGTTTAAAAAAAAAAGAAAAAAAAAAGAAAATTGAGTAGCGAGAATACTAATGTTTCTAAGCTATTAAATAAGCTAATGAGATGTTTCTACAAGTGGAACACTGTCAGAACACAGTCCAACTATGAAGTCATGTGAGAACTCTAAGTGCCTGTGAGAAAACAATATTCCTGAGACCTCCGTTTTTTCAGAGCACTGCCTGTTCTTGGATCGCCTTTTTGTCGTGGTCCTCTCAGGTGTAGTGGGTCAGAGTGAGTTACTTCACCTGATGTTACTCAAGTGCCTCTGTGGAGAAACATGTTTTTGCCACACGTAGCTTGTCTTTGTGATTATACAGCTAGAACTCAGAACACGTTACTCGGGTGGCTTTTCCTAACCCTCTGATACTCTCTGAATAAAGCTGGGTTTTGTTGGTTGGTTTGTTTGTTTTGGTGCTGTGATTAAAGGTGTAAGCTACCATGCCAGGCTCATAGGTTCATCTGTCTCAGTTTTAGGCCCTGCTCTCTTAGGTTCATGAGCCATAAACAGAACATTATAAAAATAAGAAGAATGGGGGCTGGAGAGATGGCTCAGCGGTTAAGAGCACCGTCTGCTGTTCCAGAGGACCCGGGTTCGATTCCCAGCACCCACATGGCAGCTAACAACTGTCTGTAGTTCCAGTTCCAGGCAAACACCAAGGCAAATAAATAAAGTTTTTTTAAAAAAAAAAAATAAGAAGAATGACAACAAAAAAATCAGTATAACCCATCAGAAAATTTAGGATCCCATTTTGCCGTCTTCTTCTTTTTTTTTTTTTAAATCCTCCATTTACAAGTTAATATGCAATAAATCCCTAGAGTGTCTTCTGTGATGCTGAGGGTGGAGAGACAAAGCACTCAGGTCTGATCTAAGCACTAACAGTTCACAGAAGGAATCAGTTCAGGGCGAACAGGAGAAAAGGTGCCCGACCACTCTTGACAAGTAGGGAAAGGTAAAAGGCTTTGAGGATCATCTTCAGAGAGTGGAGAACATGAGACAGGGAAGCAGGCAAGGGAGGGCAGAGGCACCAGACCAAAGGTTTCCCATTCCTGAAGCTTCTGAAGCACTCTCGGCATTGGAGGGAACATGAAATACAAGGTCAATGTATTAACACATCACAGGTCATTTTGCTGATAGATTTGCAAAATGAAGAATACTTACTAAATGTATTTTCTCATTCGAGCTTTGTGAGAAATGTTTTTGTCTCTCTATCTCTCAAACGTAGTGTGGTTATCAAGAACCAATGTTCCATCAATCTCCCTCTCTTTGTAAAAATGTCATGTCAATCTTTTAATCCTGCATACACAGTAAAATTCTTGTTCACACAAAGCTCCTCCCTCATTCCTGGAACTGGATGGCCTGGAGGGACTGACTCCTTTATCCATTACCTTTGAATCAGTTTTAAGACTAGCCCATCCAGAAAGACTGAGACTGTGCCCTGGCCAGCGGGGAAAAGACAGTCATCCTGTGTCAGAATAAAAACCAGGTGAACTCTAAATATAGCTGGTTTGGGTTCTGGCACACCCGCTTTACAAAAGAAACTGCCTTGCCAAGCTGCTTTTGCTTTGTTTGTGTCTTCCTTTGTACTACAACAGATCATATCACCATTTGACTTAAGTGTGCAAAGGTTTCTGCCAGGGTCAGAAAAGACAAAATATTCAGGACACCCATTTTCTTACCAGGATGGAGTGCATCCCCATGTAGACTCTACTTATGCAAACCAGAGAACTCCAGCAGGGAATAAGAATCAGCCCGTATATAAGAGGGTACTAAAGAAGAGAGAAAATTAAACAAAGTTAAGACACATATAAACAAACAAACAAAAACCAAACATCACCATGCTATAAAATGCTATGAAGAACTGGGGGCTTCCCGCTCCCCTTTATGCCTCATGAGGCACAGCACACAGCAGACATTAACTAAATGCAAGTGTGACTCAGTCAATGACAGCACCTGCTGCTCCAATCCCTCTTTGTGGGACGTGGCTCCTTCTGGTCGACTGTCCAGACCTTGTTTTCTACTTCTGTGATCTCCATTAAATTTTAAATGGCAATCCCATTGAGAAAAATTTTGGTGGGAAGCAAGCACGGTGACACGTGCCTGTAATTTTAGCACCAGGGAGGCAGAGGCAGGGGGATCACTATGAGTTAGAGGCCAACCTGGTCTTCATACTGAATTGCAGGCCAGCCAGGGCTGCATGACAAGCAGACTGCTCTTTGAATCATCAGTGACAAGCTGGCTATGTGTCTGAGTTAGGGGATAGGAAAACGGGATGATGGGGACACACAGTGAACCTGGGAAGAGCGTATGTGGGCACTGTATGCCTGATGACTCCAAGTTCCTAAAGGAAACTGAAGTTAGAATAATAGTAAACAGTAGTTAGAAAAGGAGAGTGCAAAAGGTGAATCCCGATATTCAAAAGGCTGAGGGGGAAGGTCTGCTGAAGTTTGAAGCCAGCCTGGGCAACAAAGTGAGGTCCTGCCTTTGAGCACAGATTAGTAAGTGCTTTCCACCATTTCCAAGTATATACGAACATATGCCCAACAAATTATATGATGCGTTAAATGATTTTTCTTATGGTGTTACGGACGTGCCACCACACCTGGTTCTACAGGTGCATTTGTTGGTTGGTTGGTTTTGTTTTCTTGAGAGAGGGTTTCATTCAGCACAAGCTCGTCTCAAACTCACTGTGTACCAACCGATAATCGGTACTGGGATTACAGGCATCAGCAGCCAGCCTGCTTTGGGTTCCTTTAATCTCATAGCACTGTTAACTTTTTCATTGCATGGCCTTGATAACAAGGAAACCCAAGTCAACATTTCCTTCAGTTATTCTACAAACTGGCTTTATTCAGCCTGATACACTTTCCTGACTGCTTATCACACATGATCAGAACTGTCTGGTACACTGTGGCGCCTTCCACGGAGGGAGTGAAAGGAGACTGCAATTAAAGCAATTTCAAAAACTGTCTCTAAAAATAATTCTTTTTTGAGACACCAGGGATTGAACCAATGGCTGAGTGCCAGGGAGCACTCTATCGATGAACCCAACCCTTAAATTACAGTTTAATTTATTCAGAATTATTGCAGTATGGAACAAAGACAGATAGCAGGAAAAAAATCAGTTTTGAATTTTACTAAGTACACAGCCTATCACAACAGGGCAACGGTGGCCCATTAAGGACAGATTTCCCTTGTTCTTGTATCCTCTAATGAAATGAACATTGTAGTAGGAAGCATTCCTGTGTAGGAAGCATATCAGTATGTGAGAGGCCATACACAATATACAGGTTCATACACAGACTGGGCAATTCCAGGAGTCCGCACTAAGGACAGAAGTGTGGGTAAGGATTCACATATCAACTCACAAGATGATTTATACCACACAATGCTGCAGAGCTTGTAGACAGAGCGGCCCATTATCTTTGTCTGTATGAGGAAACAGTGTCTACAGCTCTCACTGGTCACAGATACAGACTTACTGCTTGCCATTTACAAACTGTATTGACTGGAAGTCTCAAACGTGAATGACAAAAATCAACTTCAATTGCATTGAAAGAGAAAGAAGAGCCAAAGCAGTGCACAGAATATCCCAGAGAGCCCTGGGGTAGCACCCAACTGTAGTGCACAGCCGTCTCTGTTCCATAAAAATGCTGCATTTCTTTTTATCCTGAGGCAGGCTTTGGGGCTCTCCAGTCCACATGGCAGAGGAAGGCTTACTCAGAATTATTATCAGTCCTTACCTGCCCAGGTGGGAGCTGACCGGAGAAGACAGGGACACCTGATAGACAAGGGGCTTGTACAGGGCTGTGGGCTAGGCTGTGGGAAGTTACCAACGCTCACGGCCCCTCCAGATCGGGAGCCCTGTAACTTTCACTTCCGGCTTTGTCGGCGTCATACTCTTTTAGTGGTACCACCTTGTCTAACTGTGACCGGCATACCCACAGTGTGTCCCTGGGGCCATGCTCACACCACTCCTCTGACCATCAATAGTGTAGACACTTGGCCCTGACCAAGCAAAGCAAGTGGCTTGAGACAGTCTACTGCCGCCGGAACTCGTAAATAATGCAGAGCTAAATGAGGCAGACACTTGCAGGTCCAGGCCCAGAAGAGCAGAGGATGGAGGTGGAGCGTGGGTTCTGAGGCAAGGCCTTTTTCCACAGCCTGGCCCCAACCCCTCAAGTGGTTCAGCAGCACTTCCTGGATCTTGGTTTCTACACAATGCCTCAGATATTAAATTTAACTTCTGTAAATTAACTTCCTCTTTTTGCTTAACCTAGTCCAGATGTTTAAGAACCCTGCATGTGCACAAACATGCACACGCCTAGTTACACACATCTAATGAATTTCTTTCATTTTGAGAAAGGACTCCCTAATGCAGGCTTATGCTGGCCTCGAATGCAGAGATCAGCCTGCTTCTGCCTTCTGAACTTTGGGATTAAAGAAGCCTACCACCATGCCTATCTCTAAGATAATCTTTTAAAAAGCAACTTTACTTAATTTTGTATGTGTGAGACAGAATTTGTCTGTGTGGGGGAAACTGCCTATTTATGCATATGGAGAGCAGTAGAGGATAATGATAATGATAAGACTATCATTATCCTCTACTGCTCTCTGCCTATTCTCTGAGTCAGGGTCTCTTCCTGAACCTGGGGCTCATGTTTTTCTCAGCCAGGGTGGAAGCCAGCAAGTCTTAGCATTCCTGTCTCTGTTTCCACCAGGAGTTTGGGGTTGCAGGTGTACTCATGATGCCTAGCCTGGTGTCAATGCTAGGATCCGAACTGTGTGATCTTATTCAGCAAGTACAGTTAACCACTGAGCCTTCTCAGCAGCTCCCAAAGGCATCTTCCTAGCTCTCGGATGGCCAACGGCCACTTAGATTCTTTTTTTTCTCTACTCTTTAAATGTTGATAAGTATATAAGTCTCTGTGTGTGTGTCTGTATGTATGTGTGCCTGTGAGTCTGCATGTGGAGGCCCAGAGGACAACCTGGATGTTGTTTTTCAGGAAAGCCAGCTATGCTTTGTTGAGATACTGCTCTCACTGGCCTGTCACTCACCAAGGGAGCTATAGGTTGGCCAGGGAGTTCCAGAATCTACTCGCCTGTCTTCCCAGTGTTGAGATGATTCCTTACTCTATTGTGTGCAGTGGGGTATTTATTTTTTCTAAGATTTATTTTTTAATTATATGTCTGCCTGAAAGTTTATACACCTGAGTAGAGGTACTCTCGGGAGTCAGAAGAGGGTACCAGATCCTCTGGAGCCAGTTACCGGTGGTTGTGAACTACCCATTGGAGAAGCTGGGAAATGTTGGGTCCTCTGCAAGAGCACTGTGAGCACTCCACTGCTGGGCCATTTTTCCAGCCCCTGTACCCAGCTTTGACACATACTTTATGGAGTCCTTAAATATTGGTATGTTCAAAGGTGTTTTGCTGGACCCTGCATTCTTCTGTATGTCCTCTCTCAGGACAATATTTGATTCTCATGAATCTACTTGGCAGTTTGTCCTGGCACCAAATCTGTCCACGTCTCTCATGGATAGAACTGCTTCTCTGCTCACTGCAGGTGGTTGTTTTAAAGATGTCAAAGGTACCAGCTCTCTAGTGACCCCAGGCCCTCCTCAATACAAGATGCTTCTCTTATTTTGTTGTTGTTGGGTTTTTCTTTTTTTCTTTGTTTATTTTGCCTCTTCACAAATTATACTTCCCAAACAGGACATTTGGACATAATCCTTTCTCTCTTTTTCCTCCTTAATGACAGATCCAAACGTCATCAAGTCTTCTCAATTCTACTTTAAAAAATCTATCAAATGCACTAGGTATGGTAGTATATATGCCTTTAAGCCCAGCAAAAGCAGAGGCAAGTAGATCTCTGAAAGCATTCTAAAGCCAGCTTGTTACTCATAGTGAGACCTTATCTCAGAAGTAAATCTATCAGATTCAAGATAGCCTGGTGGCCAAAGTCTATCACTTATGCTTCATAAACCACATAGTCCATTTTGTCCTATTAAATTTTTATATCAAGAAGCAGCCACTAATAGGGGAAAAACCCAACAACAATGGATGTGATCAGTTCCTATAAGTTTTAGCTACAGAAAGAAAATCGAGATTCATAAAATTTTCATGCCATAAAATAAAATATTCTTTTGGCTCCTTCTTAATTCTTTAAACATGTAAAATCCATTTTTATTTCAGAGGCCATAAAAAACTAATAACAGACAGTAGACCTGGGATACAGCACAAAGTTCACGTTTAGCACTTGAGGCCCCAATACCACTCAAGACGAAAATAAAATAGAACAAAGCCAGACAGCAGGCCACTGTTTGCCAGGGAGAGCTGATAGCAAGACAGATTCCTATCCCCTCCCCCTTGAGCTGGTAAAACCACCTTCTCTGGGAGCTTCTTTCCCTCTCCCAAGTGACCTAGAACTTGCCCTGGGCTAGAGACAGCAGACTCTTTCCAAAATACCAATCAACCAACTCAACTGGATAAAACAACCATATTTGTTTTCTCATATTCATGTGTGCAGAGTCTGCCATACTGCATAGAAATGATTGAAAAGTTTTTATTTGTTGAATCAAGCATTATTATGACTAAAGCTCTTTCTTCAACAGGAAAATAAATATATACAATTGTAATGAGAGAAGTGCACTTGTCATTACTCAATTGATATGAGTTCCTCTGCCGAACACATGAGCATCTCTGTACAAATTATGAAATTAATGGAAAGTTCAAGGACACTGTAGATGAGACTAATGCATAATAGAATATATTGCATTTTATATCATTCATTATAGTAACAAAAATGTGAAGTAACTATAAATAAACCTCAGTGTTTAATCTCTATGAAGAAAACTATAAAGTTTCTTTGAGGACTATTAAAAAACAAATATGTTATTTTATAGTTCAGAAGATTCACTACTGCAAGGCTATCAATACACCTCAACTTAACTTACAATTTCATTGCAACTTCAATAAAGTTCAAAGTTTTTCATGGAAATTCAGGAGTTGACATTAAAATATATACTGAGAGTTGGGTATAGTGGCACAGACCTGTAATCACAGCTACTTGGAAGGGTGAGACAGGGGGATTCCAGGCTGGAGACCAACCTGAGTTACAGAGTGAGTTCAAGGCTAACCTGGGCAACTTAGTAAGACCCTGCTTCAAAATAAAAAAGGGTTATACCTAAAAATCATACAATACTAAGCGGACCCAGACATAAGCCTTGGTTTCAACATTCAATACAGTGAAAAACCAACATAAAGGGAAAGCAAAAATTCAAATTAACCATGACAAACTTAAAGGCAGATAAATGAGATACTTTATTTGATTGAAATCAAGATTTGGTCTAAAACAATGAAGGGAAGTGAGATAATGGGATTGACAAAGAGTAGACCAATAGAAATACAGAACAGAGAACTCAGAACTGAAACCACACACATCAGGGAACTTGATTAGCCATGGATGTGGCATTACAGATAGATGAAAAAAGATAAAACACCTACTAGCACAGGTAATCATGTGGAAGAAATTATACCAGATTCATTTCTCAAATTAACTAGCTCAAATCCTAGTACCAATAATAACAATAATAAAGATTTTAGTTTTTAGCACTTTCATTATGCTTATCTGTGGTGACATATTGTATACTAAATAATAGCCTGAAATAGTAGAGGCTAACCTACAGAGCCAAGCCATGAAGGTCAGGGAGTGGTGACACATGTCTTTAATTGCAGTGCTGGGAAGGCAAAGATTCATCTGGATCTATGTGAGTTCAAAGACAAATAGAGCCAGGCAGTGGTGGTACACACCTTTAATCATAGCACTAGGAAAGTTGAACCAGGAAGTGAGATAACTGGGTGGGGGAAAAAAGATAAGGCAGGAGAAGGCAGAAGTTCTGCCCTTCAACAGCTAGCCCTTTCTGCTGAAGATCCAGATTCATTCAGACTGAGGACTCATTGTGACAAGATCAACCTGTCTTTGTGGTGTGCGGAACAGCAAGATGAAATGAGGCTGTGGCTTGTTTCCCTGCCTGATATTTCAGCTTTTCCCCAATATCTGGCTCTGAGTTTTTATTAATAATACCAAGTAGAATTCATGCAATATTTGACATCCAACTTTTGAGGCACAAATTCAGAAAAAAACAAAACAAAACCACTTGCTTGTGGCTTTGCAGTCACTGACACAGGCTAGAGTTATGAGTGGCCAGAGTCAGGGCAGGTTTTCCTTTAAAAATTTAGCCTCCAGCCAGCTCTGCCTTTAGGCAGTTCCTGCCACAGTTCCTTCTCCTTGTTCCCCTGGGTTAGTTTTCAGACAGTGGCTTTGCTCTCCTGGTAACTTTTTTTTCTTCTAGACCCTCTCCCCTGGCTGCTGCCACACTTCAGTCATCTGAATCATCATTGTCAGCAGATTTGTGAGTCAACTGGGATTTCATAAAAAGGGGAATTAGTTTAACAGATAGTCTTTAATCCCACATTAAAAAATGGAAAATAGTGTTATAAGGAAAAAAGTTTGATTTGTTTGATAATACTCTAGACGGTTTGAATATTAGGGCTGGAGAGGTGGCTCAGAGGTTAAGAGCACTGACTGTTCTTCCAGAGGACCTGAGTTCAATCCCCAGCAACCACATGGTGGCTTCACAGCCATCTATGATGACATCTGGTACCCTGTTCTGTATACTGTATACATAACAAATAAATAAATCTTTAAAAAGATGTTCTGTGCTACCCACAGGCCAAAAAAAGAAAAAAGAAAAAGAAAATGAAAGATATGGAACATTATAGGAGACAATAATTAATGTGGATGAAATTGATATAATGTACATTATAATTATTTGTTTGATCATTCTTGTTTTAGCCCTAAAAAATGTTGGTTGGTATGAGCACCAAGTTGGTTGATAAGAGTTCCAAGATACAAGTATTAGAAAAACCTTGTTTAAAAAGATCATAGAAATAGTCAAACCCAAACAGGAATTTAAAGGAGAACCTCAACATTGCCTTATAAAGTTACAGAGAAACAGCCTAAGGTTTTCAAACAGTCAACCTTAATATATCTAGTAGCCTTACAGAGATTGTCAAATGATAGAAACTGTGTAAGAACTGAATGGACTCCTGTTCAAATGTTAGATTTAAGGAGATTCAAGGAAGCAACAGTCTCATTGGCATGCACTCATCATTTCTAAATCAGATGTTAAACTTGTGGTTAACTTGTAATACAATTATCCCAAAAGACTGGACAGATATCATTACAGCAGTCTGAAGGGGCTGGTCCCCAGTTACAATGTAAGACCTGGTGGAATGATGAAATTTAAACCACTGAACAATAAAGTAGGGCTAGAACTATCCCAAGATAATTCAATGCCAACTTCTTGAGGAGGGAGATTATGTTAATGCAGAAAGGCAATCTTTATATGATGATCATACAACTAGCTTTATGTCACACAGCAGCCTTGAATGCTTGAAATAGAATTGAAGAAGTAGGGGGAAAAAATGAGTCATTTATCCTAGGCCCAAAAGAAACTTTCACTGATGTCTTGCAAAGATTGGCTTCAGCAGTAAACAGGATGATACCAAATTCAGAAGCTAGACAAATAATAGTTGAACCACTGGCTTTTGAAAATGCTAATGCATAATGGAAAAGGACAATTGGGCTGTTAAAGGCAAGACCAACACATTTGAGGGAAAGGATCTGGGATACAATTGATATGGAATCTTATAACTATGATGATGCTTAGGTAGGAGAAGTTATTTCTAGAGGTTTAAAGAAATATCAAGGGGCTGGAGAGACGGCTCAGCGGTTAAGAGCACCTTCTGCTCTTCCAGAGGACCTGGGTTCGATTCCCAGCACCCACATGGCAGCTAACAACTGTCTGTAGTTGCAGTTTCAGGCAAACACCAAGGCAAATAAATAAATAAATAAAGTTTAAAAAAAAAAGAAATATCAAAATATCAAATGTTACAATTGTGGAAAACAAAGTCACCTAAAAAGGTACTATAAACAAGGCATTTCTAGAAACAAAGTATTGCTAAGAATAACCCTAACAGAAAGCCCCTCACTTCTAAATATTCAGAAGGGATGGCAAAGGCAGGCTTCATACGCAGGAATTTTGGTAAACAAGGGACAGACTAGGTAACTTTTTGGCCTTGAGAAATGCCCTGAGGGACTTCTTAAAGGCCCCCATATCAAATACAGTTTAGTCATTCCTGTCATCCTGAAGGAAACACCTGCCCAGAGCAATTAAAGAGCGTAAAGCCTATTATAAAAAACCATATTGCTCTGGATGATTAAAAAAAAAAAAAAAAAAAAAAAAAGCTATGGCGGGGGCTGGAGAGATGGCTCAGCAGTTAAGAGTACTGACTGTTCTTCCAGAGGACCTGGGTTCAAGTCCCAGCATCCACATGGCAGCTAACACTATCTGTAATTCCAAGATCTGACACCCTTATACAGTTATGCATGCAGACAAACACCAATTCATATAAAATAAAAATAAATATTAAAAAAAACAGAAGAGAGAACAAAAAACCAGGAGAAACCATAAATCAAAATTGATAAGGTAAGAAAGGTAACCTCCCCAGTTAGGGTTGAAGAAGAATTTAGCGTTTGTTTCTATAGGTGTAAAAAAGCTATGGATGCCATCAAAATTAAAATTAATAAAGACTCAATTTGAACAGAAGAAATCTCTTGATAAGGAGAAATGATGGCTCACCCAACAATGTGACAATTTTGTAAGTTGTAAAGAAAACTCATGAAACAAGGGTCAGGTCAGGGCTTTTTTTTTTTTTTTTTTTTTTTTTTTTTTTGTCTTTACCGAAAATTAGAAATACCTATCTTCAAGAAGTCAAAAGACCTTGGACATCTCAACATCTAGACATCTAAAGCAGAAGGGAAGGCTATCTAGAAAAACTTTACAAGCAAAGAAATATTGGACCTATTGGTACCAATATACTCTACAGGGTAAAATCTCACTGCCTAATATCTATATCTCTTTATTTTTAAGAAAAGTTGAGGTCCTGACACAATTAGAAATTAAAGCTGGCTTTGGAGTTGGAGTGTGGCTCTCTCCTTCTCTAAACCTAAGTGTACTTGTTAAAGGTAAGTACAAAATTTCTGTATCATATCAGAAGAGCCACTTGATATAGGACAGAAAAAGAAAATAAAATAAGAGACTATTCTATTACTACTAATCTCATGATCTTTTGGTTTTATTTTGGCTATTAAAAGTTTTTCCTAATGTATAAACTTTATATCAAAATTTGTAAGAATAATATATATGTTATTATTTAGGATGATTGTTATTGATAATGGTTAAGAAAACATTTGAACAAGGAGATTAGGTTCAGGGTCCTTGTTTGAGAAAAAAGAAAAGAAAAGGGGATACAGATATGACAGGATAAAAGGGTAAATTATTGAGTCTGCAATGAAGAGAAAAAGAGAATATGGATATGTCAGAATAAAAGGTTAAATTATTGAATCCACTTTTAAAAGCAACTACTAGTTTTAAATAATTTACATTAGATTGAATTTTTGAATAACTGAATACAAATTATATATATTGATACAAAGTTGAGATTAACTTTGTTACTCTACATACATTCCTTTCTACTCTTGTTCAGGTATTGTACCTATACAACTAATCTAACAATGTTGTACAATGACTAGTCCTTGAAAATTGTTACTATTTTCAACTAATTAAGATATAAAGAAATGTAAGCTAGTAGTTAATCATTACAACTGAACTTGTAGTCAGATTAGGTCTTTAAGAAAATCCTGTTTCATAGATAAGTGTGTCAAATATGCTAGGCCTATAGGTCAATGATGGATGGATGCCTCAACATTGCAGAGGAAACGTGGGTGACTGTCCAGGCAGCCAGCTGTTTCTGTCATTTCTCACATTTTTTTTTTTTGAAGTTCCTTGCTTGTACTTCCTGTTTACTCAGTTAATATTATTTCCTTCTTGGGTCTCTGAGGGAAGTTGAAGACTAAATAGTTACAGATTTCCTAGTTACAGTATCAGAAAAAAAGCTGACTAAGAGGTTTACTGTCTGTAAGTTTGAGAGACATCAAAAGACAGTTTTCAGTTGGTAATACAAGTTAGATAGAAGTGAATTAGGTATAGTCCTTTGGACTCACCAATATAGGATAAATAATGAAGTAATTTCTCTGAATTTGTCAATTGTTAATGACTGGATATTATTGATATAAGTATTGCTTGTATTTATTATATATAGTTATTTTGACACAAAGGGGCATAATTAATAAAAATAGCCTAAAATATCAGAAGACAGCCAAGCCATGGAGTCAGGGAATGCTGATGCAGGACTTTAATCCTAGCATTGGGGAGGCAGAGGATCTCTGTAAGTTCAAGGTCAAACAGAGTCAGATGGCAGTGGCACACATCTTTAATCCTAGCTCTAGGAAAGTTGAACCAGGAATTGATAGCTGGGCAGGAAAAAAAAGAAAAGAAGGGAGAAGGTAGAAATCCTGCCCCTTTCAGCTGAGGATTCAGGTTCATTCAGTCTGAGAACTGGAGTCAGGATCAACTCTTCAGTGTAAGGAGCAGCTAGGTGAGAAATAGCTGTGGTTTGTTTCTCTGTCTCTGATATTTCAGCTTTTCCCCAATCTCTACCTCCGAGTTTGTTTTTCTTCTTCTTCTTCTTCTTCTTCTTCTTCTTCTTCTTCTTCTTCTTCTTCTTCTTCTTCTTCTTCTTCATAATACCAAGTAGAATTTGTGCAATGTTTATTAATGAGGTGTGGGCAATGACAAAAGCATATATGGAGGTTAGAGGAGAACTTGCTGGGAACAAATTCAGCTCATCGCAGTAGTCAGCACCTCCACCCAACAGGTTAAAATAGTAGGGCCATGAGTTCCAGACCACCCTAGACTATACTACAAGACCTTGTCTTAAGACAGTAATAATAGTAATAAAAAACAGTAAATACTCAGGCACAGTGCTATGTACCCAGTGTCCTAGGGACTGAGGAAGCTCAAGTCTAGGTCAAAGTCAGCCTGAGAGACAGCAAGATTCCACCTTAAAACTAAAACAAACCCCAATAAATAGACCAAGAAAATGAAAGTATACATCCATGCAAAGACTTGTATAAAATTATTAGAAGCAGCATTCCTCAAAACAACCAAAAATGGCATGGGAGAGATGGCTCAGCAGTTAAGAGCAATATTGCTCTATCAGAGGACCAGCACCTTTATCCCATGGTTCATAGATGCCTATAATTTCAACTCCAGGGGATCTGATGTTCCTTTCTGACCTCTTGGGCACCTGCATACACACATGTATGTACACACACACACAAATTCTAAAATTTTAAATAAAAATAAACACACCCAAGCATATTGACACATGCCTGCCTGTAATCCCAGCACTAATTACAGGAGGCTAATATTAGAAGATTATAGGTTTAGGAGTGGCCTCCTCCATACTGAGTTCCAGGCCAGGCTACATAATCAATCAGTGAACAAACAAATCTGAATGGCTTCCAGTTGAATAAGTAAAGGCAATGAATGTGTCTATTTAAACATTATTCACCAATAAACACTATGCACTAATAAAAAAAGAAGACATGTGCTATAATATAAACCTTAGAAGGCTGCTGGGGAAGTGAATTGTAAAAAAATGTATACTTATGTATGAAACTGTTATAAGAATCTTTAAAATGCTAACTGAAAAAAGCCAGTCACAACAGGCTACATAGCACATATTTCCACTAGTATGTAATGCTCACAATAGGAAAATCTATTCATACAGTAAGTAAGTTGGTGGTTGCCTAGATAGCTGTTTGGGACTAGATGATTCCTATCACTCTCTCTAGCTGCAATTCAAAGCCTATATGATATACGAATGTTGAATTAAATATAGTAGGTTGTGTATAATCCCTGTACTGGGGAGACAGAGGCAGGCAGAGTGATCTCTATGAGTTTGAGACCAGCCTGATACATAGTGAGTTCTAGACCAGCCAGAGCTTGTAGGACTCTGACTAAAAACAAAAACAAACAAAACAACCCACACAGACACTAGACTGTAAGCCTGGCATGATTTTTTTTTTTAAAACTTTATTTATTTATTATTTATTTATTTATTTGCCTTGGTGTTTGCCTGGAACTGGAACTACAGACAGTTGTTAGCTGCCATGTGGGTGCTGGGAATCGAACCCGGGTCCTCTGGAAGAGCAGACGGTGCTCTTAACCGCTGAGCCATCTCTCCAGCCCCCTGGCATGATTATTTAAATGGCCTTGAAATGTTAGAATATTGATAGCTACATCCCATAAACAATTCAGCAGTACTATTTTGAGACTTCCTGTTAGCAAGCATCCTGAGTAACTGAAGAGCAAAACCCAACCCAACCATTCTCTCTCTCTCTCTCTTTCTCTCTCTCTCTCCTCTCTCCTCTCTCTGTCTCTGTCTCTCTCTGATGGCATATCGGCAAAATTACTCAGGGAGGAGGCAGCAGAAAGTCCCCTGATCACTAAGACAAACAGTAGCATACATGCACATGGTAACTGGCATGCCAAACACACCGACAATCTTGCTTTCTGGACTATTTAGATAAGATGAAAATTTTTAGATTTTTTCCCCCCACCCCAAAAGGCAGCACTATTTGCAATCTAGAGGTGACTAAGTGTCACCAGGGGTTAAATAGGAAAAAAAAAAAAATTCTGTTAGTCTTCTTTCCTGGGGACATGCCTGATTTCTGTTACTATAACACACACAGTAGAGGCAGGTGGGGGGTTTCCCAGACAAGATTTACCCATACTGAAACTCAATGTGGGCTAAGGAAGCCTATAATGGAGTTTTACAATACAGCTGGCATTTCCCAATTTTGTGCCATGAAAAAGAGGAAATGAATTTTCCCCAGATTCTCCAAAACCATGTACTTTATTCTTAAGAGACTAGTCTGAAAGACTAACACACCAAAGAACTAAAGATAAAGCAAGGCCTGTAGTCTAATACATTTTGCTTCTATGTGAAAGATAGATTTTAAACTCAAGTATCATTTGCACACCCTAGGAAGCCCAAGATGAGCAAACCATAGGAAGCAGGCAAAACAAAAATGACTACCATTAAAAAACTTGATGGTCAAGTTGCTCCCGCTGTCATATACGATTATAATCAATCCAACCTCCTTTGACTGCAAAACGCGCATGGTTACAGTTACCACCACAGTCACAGTGTAGCAACTAGCAGCTGCTTCTCCGGATCAGAGAGAGAAGTCTGTGGGTCAACAAATCAGCAATCAATCCTTTCAAAATGAACTCAACCCAGACTCCGCTCCATTCACTTTCGACTATTAACTCTCATGCTTGACTGCTGGAATGTGCCAGTGTCGGAATTATTACTGTTCTGAAAACACTGTCTAGCAAGAAAGTTAACGACTTTACATCGGAAAGACCATGTTCTGCAGTGAGACTGGTTCTTGGTTACCAAGCGTTGCATTTTTAAGGATAAAGCATCACTATTATGCATCAGACGAGCTAAGTTTAAAAACTCAGTCCAAGCTCAAGGAAATGCAGGACAACAGCGAAAGTGTTTCCTTGGGGGAGGGGAGAAGTGTAAGAAACAGTATTTAACTGTATTAATACAGGTTAGTGGTTAAGTCCCTAGATTTCCTCCACCACTTAATTTTCTAGAAATGCGGCTGTGTGAACCCGTGGGTTGGGGTTTAGGACTGGAAGAGAGCAAAGAGCACTGAGAACTTGTCTGAGACAAGGGGCGCAGCGTACCTGCCAGCGGCCGTAGGTGAGCAGGACCATGGCGATGGGGATGGCCGTGCCGGACATAGCATGCGTGGAAGGCATGCTGTATTCTGAGTTGTAGAAGATCTCCAGCTTAACGACGGGCGGCGAGGCCGGCCGCGGCCAGCGGATGATGTCCTTGGTGCACTGGCCCAGGTACATGACCAGCACCCAGATGATCACCAGCCTCCGGCCCACGAAAGGGTCGAGGTTCCAGATCCAGAAGGGGAAGAACAAGATGTAAAAGAGCTCGTTGCCCAGCTCGGTGCCGAAGCTGAACAGGTAGTAGAGCGGCCAGTTGCTCACACTGATCTGCTCGCCCTCCTCGCCCGTCAGCGAGTTGCGGCGCTGCGAGCCCGCGCGGCGGGGGCCAGCCGGGCCCCGCTCGGCTGCCAGCCCGTTGCGTACGCCGTTGGGGGCGCCGCAGTAGTCGGGCTTGGCGGGGCCGGGGCTGTGCTCCACACCCGGCTGCTGTCCCCGTCGCCGAGGGTTTCCTGCGGCCCCGCGAGCCTCGCTCTCCGCATCCTCGCCCTCCGCCGGGCTGCCAAGCGGCGCCTCCACCCCACACAGACGCTGGAAGCTCGCCACCCGCTGCGGCTCCTGCAGACGGACAGCCAGCATAGCCAGCCGCTGCCCCAGGGACATGGTCGCGGGCCACTAGGGAATTGATCCGGACACGCGCTCCCCGCCAGTCACAGCAACCGCGGTCCCTAGCACGACTCGCTCGAGGCTGCCGGCGACCGCGCCAACAGGCCGCAGCGGCCGCCGCGCGCGCCCTGCGCCCAGCGCACCCCTCCCCTGGCGCGCTCCCCGCCCCGCGCGCTCACGGAGGCCCGCGCCGCGCGCGCCGCCCGGAGCGTTCCCCGAAGCCACGCCTCCCGGTCTTCTGCCCCGGTTCCCCGCGGGCTGTGGTGACAAGAACTGTGTGATCCCCTGGCAAGACTGGTGACCCAGGAGCTGCGGGTTTTATTGGTCCGGGAATCAACTGTGACATGATGGATGGAGGTAAATAACCGCCCAGCAAACGGAATCGTCCGACTCACGCCATTAATTAGCAACTAATTATGTCCGGAAAGCCACGTGCCAATTGACCAATGACATCAAGATTAGAAAGATGTAGATATTTAGGACCGAACCTGGGTATATGATCGTCCACACAACTGTGGTCTACAAGAGAAAAGCCAGCCGCCTACAAAAGTCAAACCAGGCTGTCACTCATCATGTACGTATCTTAAGTGAACTTAAGTGTAAAATTATCTAAATGAATTCTAACACCTACCAGGATTGCACAGAGCACATAATTTATGGGTGAACGCAGCATGTGAATTCTGAGGGAGGATTTTCGTTTTGTTTTGTTTTTCTTTCTTTTTTTTTTTCTTTAAACTTTATTTATTTATTTATTTATTTATTTATTTATTTATTTGCCTTGGTGTTTGTCTGGAACTGGAACTACAGACAGTTGTTAGCTGCCATGTGGGTGCTGGGAATCGAACCTGGGTCCTCTGGAAGAGCAGGTGCTCTTAACCGCTGAGCCATCTCTCCAGCCCCCTTGTTTTGTTTTTCCTTTTGAATTGGGTATAGTCTAGCTCAGATTAAGGCTGGCCCTGAACTCCTGATCCTCCCAAGAGCTTGGATTACAGGCATGTGTCAACAATGCCAGGCTTAAATTTTGAACTGAATAGGCAGATTTAGAATATAGAATCTTAACTTTTCTGTCTTGCAAGTTTCAAACTTGACTTCTACATGGAACCAATTTTATTTAAAAGACTTCAAAGTTTTAATTCTGGGAAGTTATTTCAGGCAAGGCAAATGAATGGCTATAATTAAAGACTGAACTACGTCCAAGAAACAGACTGAAAAATGTTCTATGTTGATAAGCCATTAGAAATATTTTTATTTTCCCCAAAACCGGGAGGTGGTGGCACACACTTTTTAATCCCTGCACTGGGGAGGCAGAGGCAGGCAAACCTCTGAGTCAGCTTGCCTACAGCTTGGTCTACAGCATGAGTTATAGGACAGCCAGGGCTACACAGAGAAATCTTGTGTATATATAAATATACATACATACAAATACACATATTTTATGAAAGACTGTGCCCACCTCCTTCCACTCCACTACAGTCATAGAGAGAGAAATTTCCCTGCCTCTTACATTGCTGGAAGTGTGGAGAGGGGAGGTGGTATACCCCTATAATTCCAGCACTTGGAGGTAGAGATGGGAAGATCTGGAGTTGGAAGCAAACTGGGGCTATATAACAAGACACTGTATTAAAATAAATAAGCAAAAGTATTCACAGCCTAGCAAAGGAGGCAATATGAGGAGAGGTATAGTGGGCCTGTAGAGTGGGCCACAAGGGACTCACTGTTTGTGGAGGGTGTTACTGCTTATCTAGCAAGCAGGAGAGTCCCAGAGAGTATACACACACACACACACACACACACACACACACAGAGAGAGAGAGAGAGAGAGAGAGAGAGAGAGAGAGAGAGAGAGAATGTTTCCGAATAGACCATCATTATAAACTTCAGCATTTTGTGAAAATTATTTATTTTTAAAATTTTTTATTTAACTTTATTTGACATGCTTGGTGTTTTGCTATGGGTATAGGTTTCCCTAGAACTGAAATTAGACAGTTGTGAACTACCATGTTGGTACTGGGAATTGAACCCAAGTCCTTTGAAAGAACATCCAGTGCTCTTAAACACTGAGCCATCTCTCCTGCCCCAAAATAATTTATAATAGGACATGATTTGCTGGTCAGGAACTTGTTGTGTAGACCAAACTATCTGACAGAAGAGCTCCATCACTAGGCTCACAGGGACACACTGCTATATACACATGCATGCACCTAGAAATGATGCTCTGTGCTGCAATGATGTCCTCCACAGTTGGGGACACATGAGTAGGGTAGGGATGCCAGGAGTGACAGTCTATCTTCAGAGAATTCTACTGGGTCTCACAGCTGCTGAGGTGTTGGGTTTTTGCTACAATGGGGCATTCTGTTTATGTTGAAACAACTTCAGACTACCAAATTGTAGGGTTACAGGATAAACCACTATGCATAGTTTTATGTGTGTGTGTGTGTGTGTGTGATGCCATGTGAATGCTGGGAATCGAACTTACGTCCTCTTGAAGAACAGTCAGTGCTCATAACCGCTGAGCCATCTCTCTAGTCCCAACAAATATTATTGAATAAGTGAATGACTATAAATGAATGCATGAACTTTTAAAAAGTACACTCCTGCTAGGTAGTGGTGGTACATGCCTTTAATCTCAGCACTTGGGAGGCTGAGGCAGATGGATCTCTGAGTTTGAGGCCAACCTGGTCTACAGAATGAGTTCCAGTATGGCCAGGTGGTAAGGAAGAGAAACCTGTCTTGAAAAAAAACTTTAAAAAAAAAAAAAGACAGACAGAAAGAAAGAAAAAGGAAAATAAAGGAAGGAAGAAAGAGAAAAAAATCCATTCTTAACAAACAGCGGATGATTGTGCACACCTGTAATTCCAGCCATGTGGGGCGGGGGGGGGGGGGGGGGGGGGGGGGGGGGGGGGGGGGGGGGGGGGGGGGGGGGGGGGGGGGGGGGAGGAGCCAAAGTGTTTTCAAAGGAAAAAAACTGGGGAAAGTGGTCCTTTCAAAGTTACTTTCCTCGTAGAGGTGGAGGAGGCAGAGACTGGTGGGGTTTGGCAGCACAGGCCTTTATCAGGGAGTGTCTCTGTTTTCTCTCCTTGAAGCCAAGTGCAAGGGCTTTGTCTAAGATAAAGGTCTTCTGAAAATTTTATTCAACATCATGTTTGTACAGTCTTTTCTGTGTCTCAAATACAGGTCTCCTCCTAAATTCTGTCTGAATTTCTATCACAAATTCTACTCCTTCCCTATTAGGAGAGCACTTTGCATTGTTACTTTTCTGGCCCTGTGTCTTCCACCTCCATTAGAGCCTTTGGACAAAGGAGACTTTTGTCAAGAGGCCTTGTATACATTGTAAAAGACTGCTCTGTAGCTTTTGCTGGCCAGAAAAGCAAAAAGCAAACAACAACAACAACAAAAATTTATATCCAGAAATCTGGGGAAATTGGAAATGTCTGTCTGTGTGTTCCGTTTACTTTCAAAGATGTTTAACTCATTAAATCCACATTCTGATGGTTGATGAGATGCCTTGGAGTAGAGAGTGACTGTCTACTGTGGTCCACCCTGAGAATTAGAGTTTAATCCCGGGGAGAACTGACTTCTATAGGTTTCTTCTCTGACCTCTAACCTACACACACATATTCAATATAATCAGAAATCTTTTCATTGACAGTTTTTCTTTTTTTTAAACTTTATTTATTTATTTATTTGCCTTGGTGTTTGCCTGGAACTGGAACTACAGACAGTTGTTAGCTGCCATGTGGGTGCTGGGAATCGAACCTCGGTCCTCTGGGAGAGCAGACGGTGCTCTTAACCGCTGAGCCATCTCTCCAGCCCCCTCATTGACAGTTTTTCAATTGTGATTTACAGAATGCTAGTGAGGCTTTAAGACGGCCTGAAGAGTTCACCAGAGGCAGGAAGATTGTGAAATCTCACAGTAAGGAGACCTAAAATTTCTGCTAAGGAATCATCTTAATTTCCAGGAGTTTTGATTCTTGGCATCATACAAGGAATCATACAAACAGAAGGGAAGTATGAGGCAGGAGGTTCACTTGGTTTCCTTTTGTTTTGCTTTTGTTTTTTTTGAAACAATGTCTTACTATGTAGCTCTGGCTGGCCTGGAACTCCCTATGTAGCTGGTATAAATTTACAGAGATAACCTGCCTCTGCCTTCTGAGGGCTGTGATTAAAGGTGTGTTCCAGCAATCTCAACCTCCGCTTAGTTTTTAATCTTAATGTGATGTTGTTTCCCCAGTGGCTGCAGTCTGACTTCACACTATCAAGATTGGCTAGTTTTTTGTTTGTTTGTTTTGTTTTTTAATGGGGATAAAGTATTTAAAGAAAAGGGGGAAGGGCTTGGCTGCCTTAGGGCATCACCCTAAGTGTAAACAAATGTTCTACCAGGTGGGGAAGATTAGAAGTTGGCATAAACGTTTTACAACGTGGGGGAGATTAAAAGATTTGAATTCCTTTCATTAAAAGTTTTACTAGGTGGAGAAGACTTATGAAATATTAGCCCTTGTGGGGCCAGCTACCCTTGAGAAGAGAAAGGATTTCTTCACATAGACTACAGTCAACATGAAAAGGTGAGAAAAAAGTAACTTGAGGTTGAATAGCAAATACCTTCTTAAAATTATCTTTTTATTTTTGAGACAGCCTCATGAAGCTGTGATGACTTTGGTCTCCTGAGCCTACAGTTTCTACTTCCCAAGAACAGGGATCACAGGTACTGGCTACATTGTGTACTGGGGGCCATCTGGGTTACAAGCACGCCATCTGAAAACACAGACAAATTTATCAGCATTATTATTGTGCGACAAAACTTTTCCTGAGAGATACAACACATACATGACTACTCAGCCCAGAAAGACCAGGGCATGAATACTAAAGTCTGTCATAGTGAACCAATTTTATTTGGGGTTACTTAAGGAGCAGATGAGAAGGGAACTCTCCTGCACATCAGTGTCTTCCTCCCAGACTCCAGATTAGGCACAAACCACACCCAAACACCAGTTTTTACAGAACATCCTTTATTAAGTGTGGGGGGGTGGCGGGTGTTGAAAAGGCTGCTTACTTACTCAGGCTAAAAACCAGCAGCAAATGACCTTACAGGTGTAATTTTTTTTAAAAAAAAATTTTATTTGTTTATTTTATGTGAATTGGTGTTTTGCCTGCATGTATAACTGTGTAAGGGTGTCAGATCTTGGAACTACAGACAGTTGTTAGCTGCCATGTGGATGCTGGGAATCGAACCCGGGTCCTCTGGAAGAGCAGTCAGTGCTCTTAACCGCTGAGCCATCTCTCCAGCCCACAGGTATAATTTTTAAGCAGAGGAAAAGGGGAGGTCTGTGTTCCAACGGTTTGGGATGCAGTGGTAGAGGAAATAGAGGGAGAAGGGGAAGGGAACAAGGGCAAGGGGTCAGGAGTGGGACAAAGGGTGCCTCTGGATAGACAGGGGCCAGACATGGTGAGTAAGGGTAAAATGGGAACCCCTGTGTTAGAATAAGTTGTTTTTAACTGGGCATGTTAATTAGGTGAGCCGAAGGGGGCTTCTGATTGCTGGACTTCAGATAGTTGCATAGCTGGACCTTGGTAGTCGGCCTCAGGAGGAGGAAGTGGCCAAGCAGGGGAATAGACCTTAGTGGCTAGTTTTAGGAATGTCATCTGATGGTTTCTAATGAGGCAGAGAGAGTGGAGAAGGGAAAGCCTGCCAGAGCCATATGCTAGAGTGGGCTATTGTCCCTTCATGATGTAACACAAAGACAGCTGATTACCAAGACCCAGCAACTCACAAAAGCTGGGAAACCCAGAGCATACTGCAGAGCCTGCAGGCAGCTCACCAGGTTGAAGAGTGTCCTTTCTAAGTTGCCATAGTTGAGTTAAACCTCTTCCAGGCAGCTTATCTGGTCTCCCAATGTTCTTTGCAACTGAGCTTCTATTGCTCACCCTGGCAAGGAGGGGCCTGGTGAATCTGATCAGTTTCAGAGACATCCTGAAGCTGTTTGGAATTGTTTACTTTCCTGCTTAAGAAGCTTCCTGAAGAATGGAATATTTCAATCCTTGGAGGAAACCATTACACAACTATAAACATTAAATAAAACCAGAGGCCAAAAGGCTAGTTCACAATAATCAAGGGCCTAATCAAGATGATCAGCCATGCATTAAAATACCTCTTTTTAGAACTAAGTAATACACCTCTGGTCTAAGAAATTCCCTGTACAGGACTGGGGCTGTCACTTGTGTAGGAAGAGCAAGCCTTGAGCTTGATCTTCAACCTTGAGGGGAAAAAAGTCAAACAAAAATAAAATGTTGACCAGGCATAGTGGTACACACCTTTAATTCTGGTACTCCGGAAGCAGAGGCAGGTGGATCTCTGAGTTTGAGGCCATCTAGTTCTATAAAGCAAGGTCCAGAATAGCCAGGGCTGTTACCTAGTCTCAAAAAACAACAACAAAAAGATAAAATGTTACAAAATAAATTAATTTAAAATTAAAAAAGATAACCATAGTGGTGAGCACTATTACCGTAGCAAGATCCTGGGACCCTAAGACCTGCAGGCTCTCAGAAGTTAGGAAAGATGGCTTGACTTCAGAAAGCACAAAGAAGCAGCTCAGGAAAACAAACAGAAGAGTGGAGAGATTGAAGGATAAAAGGTCCACGTCCACTTCCAGATTTGAAAACCTATCAACATCCACCAATCCCTACCCTGGAAATTTCATGTGTCCCCCACTTTCCAAGAAAGTTTATATAAAGCTTGCCTCCTGTTCAGTTTCCTGAGGCTTTTCACCCAGCAGAGGCAGCTACCAACCCCACCTCCACCCCCGGGGTGACATTCCTGAATTTTAGATGAGTCTCACCAAAAAAGACAGATCCTCTAGTAAATATTCCCAGAAGAAAGGAGAGCAAAAGTGTTTTCTCACAACAGTCTAAAAACAGAACTAGAAAGTGGGACTAGGGTAATAGCTCAGCATATCAAAACCCTTCCCAAGGGGTCAGTGGCAGTGCGGCTTTTACTTACAGATTGGAAAGGAAGAGGCGGGCAGATGTCTGTGAGTTCAAGACCAGTTTTGTCTACATAGAGAGTTCTAGGACAGCCAGGGCATTCTAGTAAGACCATCTGAAAACAAAACCTTCCTCACACCTGTTCTAAAATACCTAGTGGGCATTGCAGCCTGCCAGGAATCCAGCACACTGGGAGCTGGGAGAAGGAATCTGTAGAGCAAACTGGCTACCTAGGATAGCCAGTCTTCAAGCTCTGAGTTCAAGTGAGAGGCTTGGCTTCAATAAATAAAGTGAGTGATTAAGAAAAATATCAATGTCTGGCTTCCACATGCAAATACACATATGCACATGCGTGCGCGCGCGCGCGCACACACACACACACACACACACACAAATATATGTATACATACCAAAAAGAGAGAGAGAGAAGAGAGAAGAAAAAAAAGGAAGAAAAGGGGGCTGGAGAGATGGCTCAGCGGTTAAGAGCACCGTCTGCTCTTCCAGAGGACCCGGGTTCGATTCCCAGCACCCACATGGCAGCTAACAACTGTCTGTAGTTCCAGTTCCAGGCAAATAAATAAATTATTAAACAAACAAACAAACAAATAAATAAATAAAAGTGTTTTAAAAAAAGAAAAAAAAAAAAGGAAGAAAAGGAAATCGTTCAGATCTTTTGGAAGTTAAGATGTGATCCTATTTGGGTTTCATTTTAACACTTAGGATTAAACATGTTTTTTCACACACCCACAGTCTCTTCCAAGGTTTTATTTGTTGGATTTGCTTTCCTGTTTGAAATAAAGTCTAGTATACTTCATGCTGACCTGGAAGTCACTAGTAATTTAGGATGGCCTTGAGAGTTCAAGGCCTTTTTTTTTTTTTTTTTTTTTTTTTTTTTTTGCTTTTTTTTTTTTTTTTTTTTTTTTTTTTTTTTTTTGGCCTTTGTTTTTGTTTGCCTTATTTTCTAACACTTGCTGACCTAGATCTCACCAAGCCGACCAGGTTGACCTCAGACTTCATAAAAACCTGGATTCATTCTGGGGGCAGGGCCCAGCTCTGGGAGTGAACTTCTGTAGCAGCCAATAGATTCAAAGGTTGGATTCACGCCAGAAAAACTCCAATGGCTGCTGTACCTTACCCCTTTGCCCAATCGTGGAACATCAAAGTGTGTCTCATCTTGATTATGTAGGTTTTTCGTTAAAGACACCCCCACCCCCATCCCTGTCGGGGCAATGATCTCTTACTCCCCTTCTGCAGCCCCAGAACTGAGCTAGCTGATCGACCTGGGTTCTCATTTTCTGTATGTAGCAATGCAATCTCCACTCTTCAAAACGTGTCCAGCCTCCCTGGTGGAAATTCTTCCATGTGGGTAGAACAACTCACCAGGATCTACCTGCCCAGGCCTCCTAAAGGTGTGCACCACTACAACCAGCAAGGATGGCTTTGAACTCTTGAATTTGACTCACTTCCCATGTGCTGAAATTACAGGTGTTCCCACCACACTCAACTGTTTCTGTTGCTCTTTATTTTTTGAAACCAAGTATTGCCAGGTTCTCCTCCTTTAACCTCTCAAGTTCCAGACATCTGCCCTCTCAGACATCTGCCCTCTCCCCCTGCTGTGGGCTGGAGCCACATTCCAAACTCCACCCCTCTTGCAGCCAAAGCTCCTTCCGAGAAGCTGTTACCTGCTCAAGGCTATGCCTATGGGGTATTTAAACACCCTCTTCAAGAACCTGTGATTTCTTCCTTTCCCTTATCCCAGTCCACCTATGGGGTTTGAAAAGTCACCCTGGAAAGTGCTTAGCTCTATAAACCGGGTCTTTTTAACTCAGTTCCATCTGGCATACTGTGTAGGCAGAGATACCTATTATCAGGGTATGAAAACGTCACCCAGCTTCAGTGCGCTAGGTGCTCTTTTCTTTTTTTTTTTTGCTTTTACTTTTGTTTTTTTGTTTCATTTGTGGTTTTTTGTGTTTTTATTTTTTTTTTTGACACAGGTTCTCATGTAGCCCTTGCTGACCTTGGATTTGCAATGCAACCAAGGCTGGTCTTGAATTCCACATTTCCTGCTTCCATCCCCTAGTGTGGGGATCCCAGGCAGCCATTATCACATGTGGCCAGTGATACCATTTTACATTTATTAGGAACTGAATCACTCTACTTCTCAAAGGGTTTTTCATTCAGTTTAGTCACTCACATTGGTTAAACACAGGGGTTGAAGGTATGACTCAGTGGTTAAGAACACTTGCTCTTGCTGAATACCTGACTTTGGTTCCCAGAAAGCACCCATAACGTCTTTAACTCCATTTCCAGGAGACTAGCAGCCTTCTTCTGTCCTCTGAGGACACCTGGCATGCACTTAGTGCATATACATGGCATGTATATATTCATATACATTAAAAAAAAATTGAAAATCTTTAAGAAGAGCAAGCAAGCAAACCAAATGAATACTGGAAAATTAACAGCATGATACAGCACATTTCCAAAAACATTATTTCCTTTGGTCCTTACTATGACACTGGAGTACATTATTGTCACTATTTTATCATATTTTTAAATTTTATTTTACTTTTAATTATACGGATATGCATTTGTGTGTGGATATGTGAGTGCAGGTGCTCTTAGAGGCCAGAAGATATTAGGTACAGATGGTTGTGAGCAGCCCTTTGAGGGTGCTGGGAATAGAACTCAGGTCCTAGAAATAGCAGTTTTGCTCTCTTACCCCGAGCCATTTCTCCATCCCCACCCCCCGTTATTGTTACTGTATGTCTGTGTGGAGGCACCCATACTGTGGCACATGAGAGGAAGCCAGAGAACAATTTTGTGGAGTCTGTTTTTCCACATTATATAGCTCCCAAGATTACAAACTCAGTTTCTTAGGTTTGCATCACTGGGCTGCAAGAGCCCTGACCTGCCAAACCATTTCCCCAGGCCTCTCGTCACTATTTAGCATTGAAACAATAGAAAGTGGTAGGGTTGGAATGAGATTTGTGCCCTAGGTATTGGTAGGGTCTTATTTTTCCTTTCACTACTGCTAATACAAACTGAACAAAGTTCCAGGCAGGACTGTCAGATCAAAGCATTCATAAAGCATGACGGTTTAGCTAAAAGCATTTCCTTGGAATACATCTGAGCTATGCGTTTCCCCCCTTTCTCATCTTGCGGTGCTGGCTTCTAATGCAGATGTAGCACATGCCAAGGAAATGTTCTGCCACTGTGCTAAATCTCATCTCCAAGCCTCTGACGGCGCTGGTTAACTAGAAACGTCAGAAGTCGCCACTGAGAGGGTAATCAAACTTACTTGCACAAATAAACAAGAGTTTCCTCTAAGGAGAAATGGCACCCCTGAAAGTTTTCTGTTTTGTTTTAGCAGAGCTTGTCTATGTAGCCTAGGCTGGCCTGGGACTCTGAATGGTCTTGCTTCAGCCTGAGTCCTGAGACTACAGGGATATACCAGCATACCCTTTTACCTGAACACTTTGCAAACAAATTAATTTAAATGTGTTGGATGGATAGGAATGTCAGGGCTGGAAAGGTGGTCTAGCTGTTAGGAGCAATGTCTGCTCTTCCATAAGACCTCAGTTCAATTCCCAGCACCCACATAGCAGCTTACAAGTGTCTGTAATTTCAGTTCAAAGGGATCCCTCATACATACATGTAGGCAAAATACCAATGGACATAAGATAAAAATAAGTTATAAGAAAAAGACAAAAATGAGTAGCAATATAAATTGATTAAATTATGTTATTGGATGTTGTTTTAGACTAGTGTCCTGCTCTTTCCTAAAAGATCAAGTTCAGAATCCAAATGCAGTCACCCAAATCCAGATTCAAAGAGGAACTAGTTGTTATCTGGCCTTTGAGGAAATCAGGAGAGAAAAAGAAGAAATAACTGCCTGGATTTCGCCAGGAGGCTGGTCAAAGTCAGAGTGATAATGAATTGTCCCATGCCCTAATCCTTGGATAATGATTTACCAAACTGGGCTTGGCAGCACACGCCTTTAGTCCAGACCCTGAAGAGCCACAGGGAGCCTGTGAGTTTGAGGCAAGCATGGTCTACATAGCAAGTTCCAGGCAGCCAGAGATATTAAGTGAGACCTTGTCTTAAAAACCAAACCATTTAAATTATTTCTAAGTAAGTAGATGCTAACCCAGTAGTTATTTTCCTATTGGATAAGTAAAGTAATGAAGTGTTGCTGGTCGAGTGAAGGAAACTTAATAGATTCCCCCCCTTGACCCGCAGTAACTTAATTTACTCTATTATTTTGAGGAATTCAGTGCTAAGACTGGGTCTTGTGGCACAGGGCTAGAAAGCTTTGGAAGGCTAAGGCATCATGATCCCTATACAAAGCCTCTCTGGGCTATAAGGTTCAAGGCCAGCCCGTGCAACTTCCTGAGACAAAGACACAAAAGGTGGGGGCTGGAGAGATGGCTGGGGGCTAGGAGCACTGGCTGCTCTTCCAGAGAACCAGGGTTCAGTTCCCATCTCCCACATGACAGCTCACAACTGTCTGTAACTCCTGTTCCAGAGATCTGACACCTTCATACCAATGCACATAAATAAAGCTAAATAAAGACATGAAAGGTAAAAAGAGAGCTAGCTAGAGCTAGAGCTCAGTGGAAAAGAGCTAATGAGCTAACAAATGGGGGACATGTGGGTCCTCTGGGTTCAGTCCTCTGGGTTCAGTCCTCCGTACTGAGAGGTTAGGGCGTTGATGGCAGAGGAGGGGAAGAGAGAAAAGAGAAGAAAAAAACCCTGGTGCTAAAAAAAGGGGGAGGGGGCTGGAGAGATGGCTCAGAGGTTAAGAGCACTGACTGTTCTTCCAGAGGACCAGGGTTCGATTCCCAGCAACCACATGGGATCTGGTGCCCTCATCTGTATACTAAATAAATAAATAATTAATTTAAAAAAAAAAAAACTGTGCTGATCTCAGCAAGTTTCTAAATGTGATGTTTAATGCATTTATTAGTCCCTTGTATTCAAATTCCAATTTTAGAACTCTTAATGTCACTTACAAACACAGGGGCAAAGTTTTGTTCTTAAGGTCATAAAAATTCAGAGGATTAAAACTGCAAGTGAAGCATGTTTTTGGTTGATGATTTTAATTTATTTGAAGTCCAAAACCAAAATCACATGGAAGCCATGCATGGTGGTATGTGCCAACTGTCCTGGGTATTCAAGAGGTTGAGACAGGAGAATAATATGAGGCCACAGGTTCTAAGTCAACAAGGACCACATAGTGTCATAGAAGAGCTAGGAAGGAAGAAAAGGAGGGATGAGGGAGGACTGAAGAAATGTCTCAGTGACAGAGCACATGGCTAGGTTGTAAGTATTCCTGGCACTCCACGTGGTTGAGTCACCATGGCTCCAGTGAGATGCACCTCATATGGAGGCACACCCCTGGGTGTGGCTTCGTAAACCCATGTGGCACTGCGTACAGAAGCACCTCCCTGGACCCATACGGAGGCACGACCTAAACATGACTACGTGAACCTGTGCACACCCCTTCTCTTAAAAAGAGACACCACGTTTTGGTCTCTCTCTTATCTCCTTCTGTCCTGCTTCTGTTTCTATACTCCTGGGAATTCTCTTAAATAAACCCTTGTGTGGGGGCTGGAGAGATGGCTCAGCGATTAAGAGCACCGGCTGCTCTTCCAGAGGACCCGGGTTCAATTCCCAGCACCCACTTGGCAGCTAACAACTGTCTGTAGTTCCAGTTCCAGGCAAACACCAAGGAAAATAAATAAATAAAAGTGTTTTAAAAAAAATAAAAAATAAAAATAAACCCTTGTGTGGCCTTGGTAGTGTGTATCTCTTCTCACTCTCGAAACCAACATAGGTCAGTCACTGACATCACAAAAACAAACAAGAAATGAGAACATCACACTATTGGGCTAGCATTATTACATTGGCCTATAATCCTTGTGTAACCAGCTCCTAGGCCTTACCACAATAGACTACGTAGAGCAGCACCATTCTGATCTTTAAACCCAGCACCTAGGTCCCAACACCTGTCAAAATGGGAACAAAGACTTAATCCATCAAAGACCTAGTTCATAGTTTCAGGATCTAGGAAAATCCCTAAATGTGCTAATCTTAGTTTTTGGCTTCTGTATTTCTGCTGCTGACTAACTACTCTTGCCAACTGAAGTGTGTGTGTGTGTGTGTGTGTGTGTGTGTGTGTGTGTGTGCATAAAAGACAAAAACTGCCTGATTTTCCAATTTGCCAGTATTAAGATTTTATATTCAGGTGGGTTTTGTTTTTGTTTTTGTTTTTGCTTGTTCTTTTGTGGCAGAGTTTTTCTGTGTAACAACAGCTCTGGCTGTACTTGAACTCACAGAGACCAGCTTGCTTTTGCCTCCCAAGCGCTGGGATTAAAGGTGTGCAGCACCAATGCCTGGCTACATTCAGCTTTAAGAATATCCATGTGTGTTCTTGTCAGGCTTGCCATCACTTAGAAGGTCAAGGTCATAAGATTAAGAATGAAATATTTCTTGATTACATAATGAAGTCCATTTACTGTAAAAATCCCCCCCCAATCAAAAAAGGGAGAGAGAGAGAAAGGAGAGAGGAATATCTGGGGAGAGGGACTGGAGAGACCCCTCAGTGGTTGAGATCTCTACTGCTCTTCAGAGGACCTGGGTTCAGGTTCCAGCACAAACATGGCTGCTCATACTTGTCAGGAACCCCAGTTCCAGGAAATCCAACACCTTCTTCTGGCCTTGTAGGCACCAGGCATGAATGTGGTAGAATATATACATGCAGCCAAAACACCCATGCACATAAAATAAAATAAAAAATTTGAGAGTACAGGGGTTAGGGGAGGGAGAGCTTGTTAGCTTGATGGCGCAGTGCAAACCTAATGGCTCAGTTCAATTTCCAGACCCTACGTTAAGGCAGAAGAGCTGAACCATTGCTCTAAGGTCAGGGTGAAGGACAGAAATGACCCCACAAAGTTGTCCTCTGGCCACATATTTACTGTGGCTCCCTCAATAAATAGCCAGGTAGGTGCTTGCACTCATAATTTCAGCACATGTAGACCATGCAGGAGAATCACTAGGAGTTCAAGGCCAGCCTGGACTACAGAGTAAGACTGTCTCAAAAATACATAAGTAAACAAATAAATAAAATAGAAATAGAAAAAAAGTAAAAAGTAATTACTATATAAAGTGTGTTATTATTTGGCTAGATGTGTGTGAGGTTATGTATTTTTAGTATATTTCATGTGCTCAAAACAATGAATATATAATATTAAATGGTATTTATAAAAACAGTAACCGCATATGACTAAATCAATAAAACAATGAGAGAGAGTTTAAACATCTGTGACATACCTATTAAAGATAAACGCATAGGGCACATCCAGGGGCTTTAGCTCCACAGGGGATTAATGAGGATACTGCTGAGAGGTACCTGAGGTTGCCCTGCGGCTGCAGAGCATAGGATATCCGCTGTGCAGCCTTGCAGAACAGGAAGGTGAAGTCATGACATCAGTGCAAATATCCTCTTTGGGATGGGAAACATCTATTCTTGAAGTCTGAAGCAGACAAAGATAAACACTCTCTGAGACAGAATGATCAAAGCTGAGCTGAAGATAAACTCCAGAAACCGTTTAATGAACTTGTAAGGAAAATTCAAAGTTGGATAGCATGTGGGAGGCTCTATCCAGAATTCATCTAAAATGGCTTAACTGTGATTTCCCTGCTGCAATGGCTGTGCCATGCAGGGAGACAGAATTCCTCACTTCCTTCTTCTTCTTCTTCTTCTTCTTCTTCTTCTTCTTCTTCTTCTTCTTCTTCTTCCTCCTCCTCCTTCTTC